>JAHBCN010002792.1:0-84871 GCA_019359885.1 Listronotus oregonensis | reverse complement strand
GGTATTATGGTTACTCTATAGATAGTGTCACTAGATCGTTTTCTTTAGAATGAAGTTTTAGATAGTCCCTTAAATACTTGGATTATGTTCTATTTGTACGACCCTTCTGGTAGTTCAATGATCCATTATTATTAAAATGAAATTTATTGTTTGTTTTATCAACATTTGGAATTGAGTTATAGCTTTCAAAATTTATTACACCCAAAACATAATCATTTTTGTTTAATCATAAAGTGGATATTTTTAGCCGAAAGCTTTGATTTTTTCCCTGACAACAAAAAAGTATAAGACATTTTAACTGTACTTAACGGCTCAACAGCTAAATTACAAATAAAACAAAAACGCTTAAATACAAATATTTTTATTAAAAGAATTATACAAAAATTTTAAACATAAATGCCCAATTATAGGTATTATACGATTAATATTGCATATGATTATAAAGTATATTAGCAAATGCATTTGAATAAAAATAGATTTGCGTTCAAGAGGGGTTTTTAAATTACCAAAACTATCAAAATAAAATAGTAGCTCCACTTTTTTTATAAGAGTCCAGTGAGTTCGGCCCTGAATTGTTGGGTTAAAAAACCCGATTCATTTTTGCAATCCTAGAGGTAGTTCCAGGCCAACTAAAACTTTTTCCCAAAAATCCCCCTTTCTTGTCTTTTAGCGTACTGAACCCAAATCTGACGTTATTAGGCGAAACCCACCTTTTTTCACATTTGTACCTGAATTTATCAAATGTTGTGATTTTTTCAAGAATTTAACACCTTTTATATAGTTTTAATGGAATTTAAAATACAATTTTCTGAATGTAGAAGAGTTGGAGCACTTGATAAAATGTCATTGTTCCCACTGATATTGTGTAACCAACCTTACTTTCTGGTTACAGTGAATGGTTTAGTGTTCAGTAAAATTTTCCCCATCGCGGTTGAAGAACCGCGACATTTTTTGTTATATTTGTGGTGAGTTTGTAATTAAAAACAAAAGAAACATTACAGACTTTGGAAAAAGGTTTATTTTTATATTTTGGAACTAAACTTGGTTATCAGGATAAATCTTGGGCCCCACATAAGGTTTGTTTTGTTTGTTTGAAGATCTGAAAAGTGGTCAAAAAAAGAAAAAAAGCTTTCAATTTTGCTGTTCTATGGTATGGAGGGACCAGAAATCACAATGATGAGTACTTTTCCGTATTGATATTAATAATTAAAAAAACAAGAGGGTAATAAGCTCCCCTAACCTAATTCGCCATCAGACCAGTAGGGCATGATGAAGATTTACGGGTCCCAGAACCCAAAAGATTTTAATTTGTTCAACTTGAAACGTTTTCTGATTTTTGATGTACAGTCAGAGTAGATGAGGGAAAATGATGAAGAGTTTCAGTGTACTTAAAAAAAAAAGCCTCAACTGTTTACGCAGATCGAGCTTAATGACTTGGTTAGGGAACTTTTGACCAAAAAAAGCTGATTGCTTGGTTCTAGACTGAAAGAAAAAACTTTTTGGAAGATGGAACCAGCATATATACGGAAGAGAGAGCAGCAGTTTTCAACATTTTTTGATCGAGAAGGTGATTTAGTGACCCAAACATTCCAGGTCTGATGGATGAGTTCAGAGTTAAATACAACAAAGAAGACTGGAGACTATTTATCAATTCATCCAAAACTAGTTTAAAAGCTGTTTTATTACACAATGGTAACATTTATGCTCTGTACCTATTGGCCATTCTGTACATATGAAAGAGAGCTATGAAAATCTGGAAATATTTGGGGTAAAATTGGCTTTTGCTCATGGTTGGATGATATGTGGCGATTTAAAAGTGATTTTTTCTCTTGGTCAGCAAAAATGGCACCAAATTTCAGAGTTTCTTTTTGGGAAAGTGAAGTAGAGCTAGGGATCAACATTGGAGCAGAAAGAACTGTCCTATAAGGGAGTTTTAAAACCCACAAAGGAATATTCTTCAAAAAACCTTGTAGATCCTCAAAACATTCTCCTACCACCTCTACATCAAAGTTAGGCCTCATGAAGCAGTTTACGAAGGCATTGTCAAAGATGGACCTTGATTCAAGTATTCTGCCAAAAACCAAACCCAAATAAACTCAAAAAGGCGTCTTTGTAGGGCCTGACATTTGAAAAATGATGTTCGACATTAACTTTGAAAATACAATGACCAGAAATGAGAAAGAAGCATGGGTATCATTCAAAGAAGTTGTTACAAAATTCTTAGGAAATTCAAAAGACCCAGAATATGTTACAATTGACAAACATGTTGAATAAGTTTAAAAAATTAGGATGTTTGATGGGCCTGAAAATTTACTTTTTGAACAGTCATCTTGACTACTTCCCTGAAAATTTGGAAGACTTTAGTGAGGAGCAGGGTGAACTTTTTCCCCAAGGATATCAAATTGATATAGAAACCTACCAGGGCCGCTGGAACACCAACTGATGGGGACTCTGTTTTCCTTACCGAAGTCAACAAGCAACACATCGCAGGAAAAGCTACACAAGAAGTTTCAAAGAAGAAGAAAAGGAAATATAAACTAATTCCATCTGACTAATGAAACCTACACTGTGAGTTTATTTTATCATTTTTAATTACTTAATGTAAATAAAATCACTGATTTTGGCTTAACATACCGCTCATTAATTTTACCATATACCTTATAAAAGATTTTAAAATAGGTAGGTAGTTTAAATAAAAAAAATAAGAATCTCAGAAACAATTTTTGATACAAAAAAACTCAGATCAGCTTTGGATTCAGGACATAAAATTCTATAAAAACCAGCCAATAAAGTAAAAAAAGTTTTAAAAAAAATCTTTTTGTTGGTCTGTGTTATCTTTCATAAATACTCCTCGAAAATTTGGTATTTTAATTTTTTAGTATAAAACTCCAAATCTACGTTGGTTAAAGCACGATTACGCAGTACTACTGGTAGTTTATCAGTTTTGGACAACGGTTTAAAAAAAGACCAAAACCTGATTTGTATGGCTTTAAATAAAGACCTTTACCCATTGCAATGGCTTCCATGGTTTTGTTGTTAGCTTTTGTTTCGCAGCTTTAGCTTCATTAACAACTTTTGCTATTGAATTTATTCCTCCTGTTAGGGCTCCTAAAGCACTTAAACCAGCAAAAATTGGTATCAAGGGCAACACACCACCAGTTTTTGGAATTTGAATTATTCTTGGTCGTTTTTTTGTTTTCGGCTGACTTAAGGGCAATTTAAAGAGCGCTAGTAAAAGTTTTTGGTTTATGTTTTAATATATGCCTTTTAATACTAGTGCTTAAAGTTTTAAAACTTATGGGTTTTGTTTTTATTAACACTGATTTTCTATTATATTTGGCTGACTGTTTTTATTTTTCTTGATACTTTATTTCTTTGTGTTTTCTTTCAGTGGACTACGCTTTATAGGAAAATTATATATATATATATATATATATATATATATATATATATATATATATATATATATATATATATATATATATATATATATATATATATATATATATATATATATATATATATATTTATTTTTATATATATATATATATATATATATATATATATATATATATATATATATATATATATATATATATTTTTTTATATATATATATATATATATATATATATATATATATATATATATATATATATATATATATATATATATATATATATATATATATATAAAATATTAGACAGTCTTTATTTTTTTGTTAAAACAACATCATCATCATCATTATCACTGCTGTAACTTAAGGTTCTTTTTAAATTGGTAGAACCTGATGATTCATTATAGTCTAATTTAAACTTTTTATTATTCTTATTATTATTAGTCTCAACTAGGTCAGTCTCATTAAGTTTTCTTTTGGTTATTTCATGTTGCTCCTGTTTTAAATCATCTTTTAATTCATTTTCCAATATTTTTTGATTTTTAATGGGAATATCATCAAAACTGTTTAATTTTCGTTTTCTTGAATTGTTGGATGAGTTGTTGTTGTTAAGCATTTTTTGTCTAATCAATTTTTCATGATAATTATCAATGTTTTTGTTATCAACCTTATTATTTTTTACCACCCTTTTAGGTTTCTTTTCACTATGCTTAGATTTGTTTTGTTTAACTGTTTTTTCTTGCAACGTAGTCAAGTCATTTAGCAGAGACTCAACTTTTCTTGAATAATCATTCATTAATTTTATAGTATGTTGCATAACAGATGCGGTTTTATTAATAATCATCTTGTTGGTTTTCATGTTGATGGAAGACTGATTAGACATTTTTAGGTTGATTAACAGCTTTATATTTATTACCCATCCCCAGTTTTATTTTGCTATGCATGACAGCAGAGATTCCTGCAGCTACTAATTTTTCCTTCCAAGTAGCATCACCTGCGTGAGCTCGATTTAGAGCTTTTTTAAGTAGTACACGATCTGCATGATGACGATCGGATAACACTTTGTTGTTGGCATAGGCAATGTCATGCTCTTCACATGCTTCATCTAGAGGATTTATCCCAACATCACCACGTTCTAAACGTTTCTGTAGTTTGGTTCCAGGCCCGCAGAAATTGTAACCGGGTAAATGTAACTCAAATGGCAGCTTATTAATAACAGAATTTACAATACCGTCTCCGGTTTTAATATCACTGTGACATAAATAATATTTCATGTTGTCAACGAAAACTAAATTCTACTAACATATATAATACAAGTACAGTCTTTTATGCTTATTATCGGTTCCGCAAGTATGAAGACGTTATAAAATGTTTGCCCCAAAAATAAATTTCTACTAAACATATATAATACAAGTACAGTCTTTTATGCTTATTATCGGTTCAGCACTAGTATGAAGACGATTATAAAACAAAAAACAACCTTACCCGTTGGTAATCACGATATTGATACTCACAAAGTATTAAACATAGTGTTTTGTTACCATCAACGATCCGAGGTATCATTACCGGTCCATCAAATTGTGGAAAAACAAATGTTATGTTAACCCTTCTTGAACATCCTAACGGACTTAAATTTGAAAATGTCTATTTGTATTCCAAATCATTATACCAGCCTAAATACGGATATTTGGAGAAACTCTTGACTCCTATTAGAGGTGTAGGTTATTATGCATATAGTAATGATGAAGAAATTATATCACCCTCAGAAGCAAAATCCAATTCCATTTTTATTTTTGATGATGTAGCTTGTAGCAAACAAGCTGTTATTAGAGAATATTTTAGCATGGGACGTCACAATAATATTGACTGTTTCTAACATTTAATAAGAGATAATGCTAGTGTGCTAATTTTATTTAAACAAGATGATATGAATCTTAAACATATTTACACAGATCACGTGGGTACTGATATGTCATTTGAAAATTTTAAAAACATCTGTTCTCATTGTGGGAGAACTCCATTTGGGTTTTTATCTATTTTCAAGGACAATAATCTTAATGATGGTCGATATCGTTATGGTTTTAATAAATACATGTACATTTAGCACTGGCATAGTATTATACATTTAGACTTTAAACTTTTAGGATGGCTCCTAAAAAAGAACAGAATGAAAAAAAATATTAAGAAAAAATTAATTTTAAAGAGCAAAGATATAAAAAATAAATTAAGTATATTAAAACATACACAAGCAGCACATGAAAATTTATTTCAACCCATAACGAAACATTTGCAACAAATTGAAAACCGATTGGAATTACCAGTTAAAAGGAAAAAAACATGCAGCTTCTGTCATACCAGAAAAATATTGTGATATGTCAGAGTTTAATGAAGAAGAAGAATATGATAATGAAGAAAAATTTAAAAATTAACAAGAAAAAAATGAATCAGTAGCGTCGGAACCTATAATTACTTCTACACCTGTAATTAAACTAGAAGATACTCCTATAAATATTCCTATGACAGTACCAAGTAGAAAGAGAAAACTTAGTTTTTCCTCTACCAATAAACCAACAGATTTGGGAAAATTAATAGTCAAGGAAGTGGAAGCGGAAATAAACGAAGAGGAAGGTGAGGATCAACTTAATAAAACAATTTCAGAAAAATCTTTAACCAATTATTATGACCAGTATAATAGTCTTCCATTACGATACATCAAAAGGTTTGTTACCGATTCAAGTAATGAAGATTCCGATGGAAAATTTAGATGAAAAGGATATTGAAAAATTTTCAATAGGAAATAAACGAATAGATTTTGATGGCCCTGACTTGGTAATTGCTGGTAAAACATACAAAGGTACTAAAGGACTTTACGGTTTACTATTCAATCGCAATATTCCTAATAAATATACTAAAAGTGATGCTCAAAACTATGCTCGCATTTTGATGAGAACCAATACATTAAAAAATGTTAAATCAAGTAATAATACAAAATTCAAAAAATTTATTGAACCATTATTATTAAAGCCTTTGTCAGTTGATGAAGGGACTAGTAAGGAAGGTGAAGGTCTAATGATGCAATTCAGTAATAAACCGATTGATTACGTATTTTGGGATGATCCAAATGAACTGGTTGATAGATTAAAATTATTACTTGCTTCGCAGACATCAGGCAACACAGGTCACACAAACGAAATTAATTCTATTATTGAAGAATTGCGTGAAGCCAACATTATTGAATAACTTTTTCAATATGTCAAACTGAAACGTAACCTATTCTGTAACACCTACAGAACAGGTTACATTTGCTTCGGTTTAGCTTTTCGCCTGGTAAAGCAGTAATGTCGTGAGTACAATGTACCTAATTAAGGTAAGATAATTAATTAAGGAAAAGATGGGCGCCACGGTATTTCCTTTTATTCGGTTACTTTTAATTAGAATTTAACTTGGTGGAAACACCGAAATTAACCAAGTTTAGAGCCTAAGCTGTTGTTATTAATTTCACAAGGTAGGAATTTAAATTCATAAACAGTCAGTTAAAATAAATGGTTTTTATTCATATGCTTAAGGAATAAACTATTAAAAATATAACTTTAATTAATTTAGAGACGAACCTCCCTGACGCATTATTTCTATTAAACTTAACGAAATCTTTATTCCTGATGTAATACGCATAATACCGTATACTTGATCAAGCATCCGTAATATTATAAGCGCAATTAACCCCCTTTAAAATTAACTAAAAAATTAACTTCCCTATCAGATCGGTTCTTACAATTTTGATAGTTGTTTTACATTATTTACAAATGATATTATAAGAAAAAGAGAAACATGTCATCAAATGTAGGTTAATTATTTAGTTTTTTAAAAAATAATAAAATTTCAATTTCTTCTAAGATAAAAAGATAAACAAAAAATTATGGCGCGCAGATGTTGGTATTCCCCATAAAAAAAGGAAAGATTAAACCTGTTTTCCTGTTGTTTTCGGACAAAATGGCTGCTGGACGACGCCCTGCTCCTACACTAGTAGTGGTCACGTGAAGAGCCAAACCATACAGGAACGATTGTCGAAACTGGATGAATTTACCAAACGAAAAAATCGTAAAAACCCTGTTTGAAGAAAAACAGTATTAGGACCCTTAAAATTCGTACTAAAGACCAAACAATTTATAGTGATAATAAACTCAGTATTATACAGATATTTATGGGTATTTTAAGTATGAGTTAACTCACCATAAATGCGGGTTACAGGCTACCAACGGAGGAAGTCAGTGGCTACTCTTACAGGAAATGAACATTGCACACTGCTATAAAAACACCCAAAATTAGCAAGATGACTTGGATAAAACTAGATTTGAAAATTGAAAGAAAATAGCATTTATCACTTATTAATTTTAACATACCTGTTTGCAAATCAACCGTTAATAGTCCTGATAAAACATCACCAGTTGACCATAGCACGCCATACCACCAGAAAATATGCAAATTTTAATGCATCACATGAATTGGCAGAAACGCCATTAAGCAAAAAAACCGCCTGAGCAGGAAAGAGACCTATTGTCTCGCTGGTACAATATTGCTGCACCAATTGGAAACCGTATCGTACCCCATATCGAAGCGTTATCAGTAAACGACTGAAACGGCTTTAGTCGAGCAGCTACGTGGAAAAGGGCGTGGTGCCGAATTATTAATAAACAGGCTTTAGAAATCGTTAAATTTATTTGTATAAGAAAATAATTAATTGCCGTTGATACTAATTGAATATAATATTATTATTATGAAGAAAACTATATAAAAAACAACTTGTAGCTTTAAACGCTACAATTATCCCTCTCCCACAAAAAAATTAGTTATCAAAGATAACTATATTTTTTATCAATATTAAAACGCGACAAGAAAAATTTAAGTAAAAGGTTTGAACCTATAAATTATAACATATCCATTTGTCCAAACAAAATGGGGGCATCGTTGTAGTACGATGACCAGAACTAAAATATGCCAGAGCATAGAAAGAAACATATTGAGGGGAATGCAAGGGTACTCTTGCAACAGTACTGATATTGATCAGTTCGGATACGACCCCACCAGACCCTAACATGGCCCAATCCGGCGTACGCACGTGAACCCAGCATAGTAGGGCTAGGATTCTGAGAATCCTAGTGCCATTGCGCGCTATCACAGACGATGACCCTGCAATACATAGCATATACTGCAGAGACACAACCTGTGCCCATTCCCAGGCCCTCTTATACCCGGACCTAAGCTTCCGCCCCGGTATCTGGCACCAGCTGTTTTCTTTTTTAAAAGAAAACCCGCACCCGGACACCCAACATCACCTACTGAAGGTCGGCCCTCTCTATTACCAGATGGAAAATCCTCAACATGGTAGAGAAAAAAGATTAAGCTACTAATAGGTTAAACTTAATCTAAAGAAATTATAACCATAAAAATATATCCTTTAAAAGACTATAAAATATCATAATACTACTATCATTATATATTTTACTATAAAAATATTAAAGAATCACATTAAACGTTTTAGAAAAATTATAAACTTGCAGCAATTGTCACTAAAGAAACAAACAGACTTTTTATCGTCCCAAGACAAGGTAGGTAAGATACAATTGAGTGCTCTAACATAAATCTATTCGTCATACTTATTTAACTTGATAACTGCGCGTATCACACGTCCTTACGGAGTCACAATAGGTAGGTCTAAATTGGTAGGTGTCTAAATTGGTAGGTCTCTAAAAATAAGACGACGAAAAGCAAAACACTCAAAAATCTTAATTACAATTTTGACTGCTGATTTATTAAAAAATTATTTAAAAAAAATTCCAAGAAATTCTAATGATATAAAAATTATACTACAAGGTAGTGAAGGTACAAAGGTAAAGATAATCAGACAAAATTAGCTATAATCCTAAAAACGATTTGACAGCTAAAAACTTACTAAACCAGTAAACGCGAAAAGAGTTCCTTCCAAGGAAACAAACTAATCGAACAAGCAGTAACTGACTAGTAGTTGTCTGTAAGGAATCTGAGTCTGTATATAGGTATATATACAAATCAAAAGGCATGGCAAGTATATGCAAAATTAGATAATTCGAACATTATTCAAAAATTTTGCAAGGTAAGGTAAAGCTTTAAAAGAAAGCTAAGGTAAACTAAGCAAGCAAAAAATTATTGCAGGCTTTAGACAAGGTAGATACAAGATAGTCACTGGAAAAAGTGCCAGCTGCAATCGCCAGTATAAAGAGAATTCCATCAGAGAAGATAAGGTAAGGTAAAGTAGAACTTCTACTTAAGGTAAGGTAAAGTAGTATCTCTACTTTGGGTAAAGTAGTATTTCTACTTAAGGTAAGGTAAAGTAGTATTTCTACTCAAGGCAAGATAAAGTAGCATTTCTACTTAAGGTAAGATAAAGTAGTATTTCTACTCAAGGTAAAGTAGCATTTCTACTTAAGGTAAGATAAAGTAGAATCTCTACTTAAGGTAAGATAAAGTAGAATCTCTACTTAAGGCAAGAAAAGTAGATTCTACTTAAGATAAGGTAAGACATATTAAAACCGACGGATAAAGTAACAGATAACTTGGTAAAAACCAAACAGGTAATATATTTACAAAACTATAAGAATGTACATTAAGATAAAGGTAATTATTCTAAATTTAAAAGGAAATAGGAATGACTAATTATCATCATCATTATCAGAACAATCTACAGCGGAATCACCGCGGTAAGGTAATAAATCTTTAGCATGCCAGGTACCTGCCCTGGAACCATCTAAATTTTTTAACTCATATACTAAAGGAGAGATTTTCTTATGAACCACGGAAAGTATACGTTTGGGACTTAACTTTGCCGCAAACTTATTTGCTGCACTAGAAAGCGCTTTATTGGGACGCCACACTTTTTCACCAACCTTAAAATTCAAATCCCTTTTTCTAAGGTTATAGGACTTTGCATTCCTTTCATAGGCTTGGTGAAGCCTTTGACGTACTTCAGCAAAAATTTTACGAAAATCTGTCAAATCAGCTGCATATGTGTTTCTATCACCAGGTAAAATTTCTTGTTTCTCATCAAGATTATTGTTAACAGGATCCTGGGAGTAATAATTTCCGGAAAGTGGAACATGCCTACCAAAATTAAGATACGAAGGAGGAAAACCAGTAACTTCATGAACGGAAGTATTAATGGCCTGTCTGATTTCAGGTACTGAAGATCCCAATCATCATGTTTATCAATATAACAACGAATAGCAGTGCCAATTGTTCTATTATTACGTTCAACGAAATTGCACTGTGGGGAATAATATGGAGTATATCTAATTTTAACGTCAAAGTCGCTACAAAGTTTTTGAAACTTTGGCTAACTAAGTTGGAACCATTGTCACAAATAAGGTACTGAGGGACACCATAATTAAGAAATATGTCTTCTTTAAGGTGTTTAACAATAATCGGTGACTGCGCATTTCGTAAAGGAAATAATAATGTAAATTTAGAGAACCAGTCAGCAATTACCAAAATCCATTTATTTCCCTTCTTGCTACGAGGAAGAGGACCAATCAAATCCAATGCAATAACCTGAAAAGGACGATCAACAATTTTTTCTTTTCCCATAAAACCAATTTTAGGAAGGTTTGTTGGTTTTGTGCACCACAAACTAAACAAGCTTTAACGAACTTCAAAACATCGTCACGCATATGAGGCCAATAATAAGATTCTTGCACTCGAAAAAGTGTTTTTCTAAAACCAAAGTGAGCCATAGTAGGTGGATTATGACAATTTTCCAAAACTTTTATCCTGTGGGTCTTAGGAACCAAAAGTTTCCACTCTCTTTGATTGAAAGTATAATATGAGTTCGTCGGAATGAATTTATAAATTATTTGATTCTCAACCTTCCACTGGGGATACTTTTCTGGCGATTTCTGAATCTTGTCACGCATGGATGAATACCATTGGTCAACTTGATCGGCATCAAAAGTCATAATTGAAACTTCACCAAAAGTGTGAGAAGTAGAGGGAATAACTTCCTCTGTAGTGTCAGAGTTAGGTAACGAATAAGGTATGCGACTAAGCGCATCAGGTACCACATTAAACTTGCCTTTTCTGTGCTCCAAATCAAAAGAATGCTGCCTTAACTTTATTAACCAACGAGAAAGTCTACCCGAAGGATTCTTCAAATTATTTAACCAGAGCAAACTATAATGATCCGTCACAACAGTAAAACGAGCGCCCTCAATCCAAGGCCTAAATTTTTCGACACAGAAGATAACTGCCAAACACTCTCGTTCAGTAACGGTATAATTTCGTTCTGCCCTAGACAAAGCACGGCTGGCATAGGCCACTACACGTTCTTCCCCATCAATAAACTGAGTGAGAACACCACCAAGTCCAACATCAGAGGCATCAGCTTGAACTATGAACTTTTGCGAGAAATCAGGTTGTGACAAAACAGGAGCAGAAATTAACTTTTCCTTAATAGCAATAAAGGCACTTTCAGCCTCATCTGTCCAGGAAATATGTTCTTTTTTTTTTTACCCTTAAGCAAAGCATTCAAGGGACTAATAAGTGAAGAAAAGTCCTTAATAAACCTCCTATACCAGGAACACATGCCAACAAAACGTTTGACTTCAGTTGTAGTTCTAGGACGAGGATAATTGATCATAGAAGACACTTTATCAGGATCAGTTGATAAAGAATTATTTCCTACGATGAAGCCTAGATATTTAAGAGTAGTTTGAAAGAACTTACACTTCTCAAGATTCACAGTGAGACCAGCCTCTTCAAGGAGTTTCTTAGCAGTCTCTAAAAGCTCTAGATGATGTTCTAACGTAGGTGAGCACAAGAGAATATCATCCAAATAGGAAAAGATATATGGTTCAAACTTAGGTCCAAATATAGAATCAACAAGTCTCTGTTGCGTCTGCGCACTATTACACAAACCAAAAGGTACGACTTTAAACTGAAATTGACCTCTACCAATAATAGAAAAAGCCGTCTTTTCTTTCGACGCTTCATCCAATGGGATTTGCCAAAAACTCTTTCTCAAATCAATAGCAGATATAAACTTAGCATTACGAAGATTATTCAAAATGCGATCAATATGAGGCAACGGAAAAGAATCATGCTTTGTCAACTCATTAAGAAAACGTCCATCGAAACAAAATCTATATTCTCCATTGGGTTTCTTTACTAATAATGTGGGAGAACACCAAGGACTCTGGGATTCCTCAACAACACCGAGTTTTAACATTGAATCTAATTCTTTGTTTAAGATTTCTTGCATGTAAGGTGAAAGTAAATAAGGTTTCTTTTAAAAGGTTTCGCATTGCCGGTATCGATAGTTAACTGAATTTTATTGGTCTTGCCCAGCCTGTCTTTGCTGTCAATCTGCTTAAAGGTCTCAATAACCTTTTCAGCTTTAACCCTATCCATAGGTGAGAGGTCATCAAGAGAAGAAAGTTTAGAGAAAGAAAGTTTAGTATTGACATTAGAAGACAAAGATATAACCTCACTTTTACCTGTACAAATATCCCAAGTATTGTTTTTAAAATTCACTAATAAATTAAACTTTTAGCAAAGTCACTGCCAAAGATAAATTAATGTGTAACCGAAGGAACTATTAAAAATTTTATAATCTGTAAAGACTCTCCAAGTAAAATAGGTAAGTCGGCGACACCGCTTACTTTCTGCTGTGCACCATCAGCAGTATAGATTTGTTTATCTTGCAAAGAATTAGTTTTAAGACGCATCCGCTTCAAAATTTTTATTCCCGACTTTCCAATTACAGAATTTGTTGCACCCGTATCAAGTAAACCAGTTATGTCATAATCAAAAACGCGTACCGAAATATAAGGTCTGTTGTCACTTTGTTTACAAAGAAACATAGGCGACACTTGGGAAGATACTTTTACAATCATCAGGACAAAAATAATTATTTTTATTAATTGTGGCATCTTTTAAGGAATTAACAGCATCTTGGCCACGACGAGATACTGTTGAAATTAATTTTTTTGAACATTTTGGACAGGTAGAGATTTTAACATTAGGTTCCCCGCATCGGTAACAAAAAGTTTTACGTTTCTGCTTACAAACCTTAGAGGAATGACCCGCATTTTTACAGTTAAAACACGTAAGTTTATTCTTATTTTGAGGCATTTGTTTAGTGCCGAAAATTCGCCTGTGTCCACTTTCGAACTATTCTCCGAGTGGCCAGAAAATGAGTCATTATTCTTTTTATGAAAGTTAACATTATTAGGTCTACCCTGATTATAAAATCTATTTCTATGAGAATCAGTAGGATCAGAATTATTAAGACATGAAACATTTGAACAGTTAGAACGCCTCGAAGAAGAAGTAAGGTAAGAAGCTTCTTCCAGCTTTCGAACCAAATTTGATAAAGTTTCCACGGAATCAACGGTCTGTAACGCAAGTGCTTGAATATATTCAGGTAATAAATTCCTTTTTAAATATTTGACTTTGGTTACTTCAGCTAAAGGGTTGGACAAACGATTAAAAAGATTCTCTAAATGAGCAATATAAATAGTTACCGATTCGTTTCGCTTTTGTTTTCTCTGTCTTATGGTTTCCCATATTTCATCATCCGCATAAGGAGAAAGAAAATCCCTTTTAAGCCTTTGGACAAGAGACGTCCAATCATTTACTGAATTTTTGACACTGCGAAACCATATAAAGGCATCCCCTACAAAAAGTTCAACCGCGGCATTGAAAAGCTCGGCTTCCGAAACATTACGGGCTCGTGCTAAATCTGTAACTCGTTCTAAAAAATAGTAAACCCTTTTTGGATCTCCCGTAAATTTGATACCCCATTCCGAAATTGGTTGTTTACTGCCATTACAGGTAACCACCGGATTTACATTCACGACGGGCGGAGCATTTGGAGACAATAGAGTAGTATTGCCGACAGGAGCATTAGGTAAGTCGAGAACTTTGTCATCTAAGTCAGACTCTAGCTTAATACAAGTAGCATAGGACTCTTCTTTATAAGACGCGATATCATTAGGATCCGGATCAGGGACATCTTTATGACTAACTCTACCAGTCAAATGAACTTTCTATACCTCAGTCACTATTAACTATTCAAAAAAAAACTTTATAAAAAAAATTTCGATTATTTGAAGCAGATACGTAATTCTTATTATATCACGACAAAAAATGCAAAGGTAATAATCAGCGTAAATCAATATAAAATAAAAAGCAAAATCATTCGCGAATTTAACTAGAGAATAAGCTAGTGTTTATGGCTATTTCTAGTTTCAAAATATTTCTTAGATATAAACACGGAGGGTAAGCAAGTATTTATGGCTACCCTGTATACTTTCGAAAGTTTAACGTAAAGTTTGCATAACAGTTTGTTAGCAATTAGCGCAGGCTGCAAAGATAAATTAAAAAACAGTAAGGTAGGTTTGATCTTTTCAGAGAAACTATTAAGAAAATTTTCAAAGAAAATAGTAAACTAAAAGCTGTAAAAATTACAGTTATGTAATCACACTTGAAAAATTTTAAAATTAGGCAAATTTATAAAATTAATTACTAAAATAAATTAAACCAAATTTAAGACAAAACTTCAACTTCAGAAGTATTTATTTAAAAAATCAAAGCAGAAAATATGTATGTAAGGTAAAAATTACATAACAATAGTGTAAAAAAATAAGTACCTGCTTTTAACGTCACTTACTGAATGCGTAATTCCTCTGACAATATCAAGTTAATGTAAAACAATATGAAAAATTTTAAATATTCAAATCTGAAATAAAAAGTAAAATATATGGTTTGCACGAAGATAAAATTTTAACGGTTTTTTCCCCAGGACTAAAGTAGCTTGACTGTTATGAATTTAACAAAAAAACAAATTAGGTAAGCCCCACGTTGGGCGCCAATTTTGAAACTTAACCTATTCTGTAACACCTACAGAACAGGTTACATTTGCTTCGGTTTAGCTTTTCGCCTGGTAAAGCAGTAATGTCGTGAGTACAATGTACCTAATTAAGGTAAGATAATTAATTAAGGAAAAGATGGGCGCCACGGTATTTCCTTTTATTCGGTTACTTTTAATTAGAATTTAACTTGGTGGGAAACACCGAAATTAACCAAGTTTAGAGCCTAAGCTGTTGTTATTAATTTCACAAAGGTAGGAATTTAAATTCATAAACAGTCAGTTAAAATAAATGGTTTTTATTCATATGCTTAAGGAATAAACTATTAAAAAATATAACTTTAATTAATTTAGAAACGAACCTCCCTGACGCATTATTTCTATTAAACTTAACGAAATCTTTATTCCTGATGTAATACGCATAATACCGTGTACTTGATCAAGCATCCGTAATATTATAAGCGCAATTAACCCCCTTTCAAATCAACTAAAAAATTAACTTCCCTATCAGATCGGTTCTTACAATTTTGATAGTTGTTTTACATTATTTACAAACGATATTATAAGAAAAAGAGAAACATGTCATCAAATGTATGTTAATTATTTAGTTTTTAAAAAATAATAAAATTTCAATTTCTTCTAAGATAAAAAGATAAATAAAAAATTATGGCGCGCAGATGTTGGTATTCCCCATAAAAAAAGGAAAGATAAAACCTGTTTTCCTGTTGTTTTCGGACAAAATGGCTGCTGGACGACGCCCTGCTTCTACACTAGTAGTGGTCACGTGAAGAGCCAAACCATACAGGAACGATTGTCGAAACTGGATGAATTTACCAAACGAAAAAATCGTAAAAACCCTGTTTGAAGAAAAACAGTATTAGGACCCTTAAAATTCGTACTAAAGACCAAACAATTTATAGTGATAATAAACTCAGTATTATACAGATATTTATGGGTATTTTAAGTATGAGTTAACTCACCATAAATGCGGGTTACAGGCTACCAACGGAGGAAGTCAGTGGCTACTCTTACAGAGGAAATGAACATTGCACACTGCTATAAAAAACACCCAAAATTAGCAAGATGACTTGGATAAAACTAGATTTGAAAATTGAAAGAAAATAGCATTTATCACTATATTAGAATTTTAACATACCTGTTTGCAAATCAACCGTTAATAGTCCTGATAAAACATCACCAGTTGACCATAGCACGCCATACCACCAGAAAATATGCAAATTTTAATGCATCACACGTGAATTTGGCAGAACCGCCATTAAGCAAAAAAAACCGCCTGAGCAGGAAAAGAGAACCTGTTGTCTCGCTGGTACAATATCTGCTCCTTGGAAACGAGAAAATCGTACCCACATATCGAAGCGTTATCAGTAAAACGATCTGAAACGGCTTTAGTCGAGCAGGCGTTACGTGGAAAAGGGCAGCGGTGGCGCAATTATTAAATAATAAAACAGGTTTAGAAATCGTTAAATTTATTTGTATAAGAAAATAACTAATTGCCGTTGATACTAATTAAATATAATATTATTGTTATGAAGAAAACTATATAAAAAAGCAACTTGTAGCTTTAAACGCTACAATTCATTAAAAGACCTATTGTGGAAGAATTACATAAACCAGCAAGAATAAATTTTAAGCGACGTAGAGTTATACTTAAATCTTTATTGGACCTAATGCAAGCTGATTTGGTTGATATGAAAGAATATGAAAAGGAAAACAAAGGCTATAAATACATTTTGTTTGTAATAAACTGCTTTTCAAAATTTGTCTGGGCTTTTCCACTTAAAACAAAAACATCCAAAGAAGTTGCTAAGGCTCTTGAAAATGTCTTCAGGGTTCAAAAACCAATCCATCTTTGTACAGATTCAGGTGGTGAGTTTACTGGTAAAGAGGTACAAAATTTAGTGAAAAAGTATCACATAAAACACTATGTTGTATATAGTAAAAAAAAGCTTCAATCGTGGAACGAGTTAACAGGACTCTTAAAGGAATGATGTGGAAGGAATTAGTATACAGTGGTTAGATTTGCTACAATGCATTGTTAATACCTATAATAATAAAAAAAAACATAGAACCATTGGATTAAAGCCTTCTGAAGTAACTAAAAAACATGAAAAAATGTTACTGAACATTGTGTATAGTCACATTAAAGTCACCTCTAAACCAAAATTTAAAGTAGGCGATTCGGTGCGAATTTCCAAGTTTAGAGGTGTTTTTGATAAAAAGTACATGCCCAACTGGTCTACGGAAATATTTACAATTAAAAAGGTACATCTTACAAATCCTGTGACGTATTTGCTTGAAGACATCAACAAACAAGATATTAAAGGTGGATTTTATGAACCTCAATTACAAAAAGTTAAATACAATGACATCTACCTAGTTGAAAGTGTTATCAAACGTAAAGGTAATAAAGTATTTGTCAAGTGGTTAGGTTTTGATGAAAAAAATAACAGTTGGATTGATAAAGATAATATTCAATAAAATATTTTATGGTATTTGTTGCTTTTTAATATATTTAAATATAGTCCCATTAAGAATGTGTCATTTGGCTATGACTGCTTGGACATGTCGCTTGCTTTACTCTTTGTCTGTACAATATTTTCTTTGGTGTTTTCTGATGAGTGTCAAAATTATAGTTATTTAAAAAGATTAAAACACCCTATACAATACAAGTCTGAAGTTGTATCAGGAATGCACATCAGAACTTGATAAATACATAGAATTGTATGATAACGAATTAGCTGTAAATGATTTTTGTTTAGAAAAATTACAAGAATATGAAATTATTGCAAGTAACTTAACAAATTCTATAAATTACACAAACTATGTTAAATTATTGAAAAAAAATATAAATTTGGAATCTGAATATATTTGTTAGAAATAAATATAACAGAAAACATGTAAAGAAAAGCAAACAATTACACACGCTCTTATTGGAGATTATAAAGAGGAAATATTACAGTTAAAGCAAAACTATTCCGAATTAACAGAAGAAATACGTAAAATTGACTTTAATTTAATACATTGTCAAAGTGAATTACAAAATAAAATTTGTTTTCAAATCTAAACGACTGTATTGAACGGGAGGAAAAAACTCTAGATCAAAGAAATAAATACGTTAATAGATTGAGTACGTGTAGAAAAAACAAAATAAAATTTAAGGATGGTTTGCACATAAAAACGAAGTCAACAAATACAACAAATATTTGAACCTAAAGCTGCTGAGCTAATATATGTTTTAAAAACTTTTGTTAAGTTTGTTCAAAATGTAAATAAACAATAGTATTAATTTTAATTTGTTTTATTTATAAAATATTATTCATTACAATAACAATTATAACATTTTAACTTAAAATATCTCATTCATCCACATTATAAATTTAGTTAGGTCTTCTTTTCAATAACCACCAGTCATTGACGATTACTTCTTCGGCTGAAGAAGTACTGAAATGCCTGAAAAATTCCTGAAATTCCTGAAAATTCCTGAAAAAATGCCCAAAAGGTCACTTCTTGCAGTTTTTCAGTACTTCTTCGGCACAAGAAGTGACGTCAGCCTATCTTTGAACCAGTTATTATGTAAACATGCCATCAGGGTGTCACCGGACCCCGCTTGTTACACTACTATTGCTATGTTTTTCGCACAAATCTTTCTCGCCCTGGTTAAGATTTTCATCTTCGACACAGGATAGACGAGAACCACACGGAGCTGCGAGAGAAATATTTTCCACATCTTCACCTCTATAATATAAAAACATTGTAATTTGTGGTAAATATTAGGCCAGAAAGGTAAAATAATAACAATATAAAAAAATGTTCTTACCCAGCAGTTTTTTTTAAACTTGTAATTTTTGGCTGTGTGTTGCCGCTAACATCTTTTTTTACGATATTCCTTCCTGAACTGAGCGTCTGACTTTTTTTTCTTTTTATCCATTTTTACTCTTAACAAGTTTACCCTTGCATAGACAATAAACGACCAAATAACACCACAAAGAGGAGAATATGAGTACCAGAAATAAATAACATACGTTTGAAATCTGCCGATTTGCAATATTAAAAAATAAAGTAAACAATTCTGGAATATATCCAATACCGACACAATAAAAAGAAATGCCGCCACAAACGGATGCCGCGCTCAGCTGCTTTTTCCCAACGTAGTGTTAGTGCTTTTGAAGAGAATTACCGCTCCGCTGACACTATGGAACAGAAAAATTATTAACAAAAAGTGTGGACAATTATTATTATAAAATATGACTTCTTAAATTACACCAGCAAGTAAAAAATGTTTAAAGCACAGCATAGTATGGTGTAAATAATACCTGTTTTATCCACAGTAGATTTGTTTGGGCGCAGGGGCGCTGGTCTATAGGGTCGGGGGTGGGGGCAGTCGCCCCCCCTGGCCCCCACCTGGCTACGCCACTGTACTATGAGACCTATCGTATCATGCATAAACTGCTCTAATGGATCTCTAGCAAAGTACCTTACAGATATACTAACAGCAGCTTATGGTTTCAACAATGAATATAATGTAAAGGATTCATTTGCTTTCAGTGAATTTATTAATAATTTTCAACTACCAAATGATTATGTCATTGTAAGTTTTGAGGTTGTTTCTTTATTTACTAACCTACCATTAGACACAATTATAGAAAGTCTAAAACTAAAATGGAACACCATTAAAGACTTTTGTGGTATGACTTGGGATATGTTTGAAAAGGTACTAGTGTATATTTTTGATTCAAATTACCGTATTTTTAACAAAAGATATTACAAACAAGTACATGGTACGTCAATGGGGTCTACAATATCACCTATTTTATGTAATTATGTTTTTGATAACTTAATTCAAGATTGCTTGACCTATATGCCTTTTCATATTCCATTCGTAAAAAGATATGTTGATGATCTACTGCTTGCAGTACCTTCTAACACGTATAGATGTAGCGTTAGAGCTCTTTAATACATTTGACATACCATTTCTGGACATGTTAGTGACCAGAGATGAAAATAATGTGCTAAGAACATCATGGTATAGAAGACCATATTGCTCAAATAGATTTATCAGTTTTTACTCGTATCACCCTTCAAAAGCTAAAATCAACCTAGTGCTAGGTAGGAAACGTAGAGCTATTAAACTAACACATCCGCTACTCAGAAAAACATTTCTTATAAAGAAGCCGAAAAAATATCGAGTAGAGAAACTTACGCCTCAATATCAGCTAGGGACCCAAGACACGATGTTAATTTAAGTGAATTGGATAATACA
This sequence comes from Listronotus oregonensis, assembly GCA_019359885.1. NCBI lineage: Eukaryota > Metazoa > Arthropoda > Insecta > Coleoptera > Curculionidae > Listronotus > Listronotus oregonensis. The sequence continues at coordinate 64,299 of JAHBCN010002792.1, read as the reverse complement.
TATTATAATATACACTCATACCAAAAAACAAACAAGAATAATAGTTTATCTTTAAAGTTTACCCAAACAATTATCCCTACAAAAAAAGCTAGACCCTCTTCCTCTATCCCAATCATATGAGAACATCAAGATATCCTTTCTTAATTTTCTGTCACACAATGGAGGGGTAATATTCTTAAATATATAAGATATTAAAATAATATTCAGCAAATGAAACAAAGGCACAAAGGTAAATTTGATATAAATAAATTGGTAAATAATTATGGTAAAATTTAAAGGAAACTGTAGTTTGAAGTGGATAAAAAAAATGGAAAGTATAGTAAAAATAAATTGTCCTTTCCAACAGCCTAACCAGAAAGAAGAAAAGAAAAAACATGAAATAAGCTTACACTTTTCAAACACCACACACACATTTCTCAAACAAAATGACATAACCTGCTCAATGAATTTCAATCGGCAATCGCAAAAAAACCAATTTAGAAATGTTGCTTGCTGAGCACAAGATAAACATGGCACTTTTCTCCGAAACATGGTTTAAACCAGGAAAGATAACAAACTTGTCTGGGTACAATATACTTAGAAAAGATCAAGCAAATGAAAAAGGTGGTGTCGCTATTCTTTTAAGTGAAAATATTTAATTTTCGGAAATTTCAACAGGGCCCATTGTAAGGGGTGTAAATTATGTAGCTATTAAAGTTTCCACTAAAAAATGGTACAAACATTACAATTATATCTTTATACGCAAACGGTAACATAAAAATCTCCACTCAAAGTTGGGAAAGATTATTGAGTGCTTTTGAACAACCTGCATTATTTTGCGGGGTCTTTAATGCACACCATAATGCATGGGGGTGCGGGTGTGTAGAAACAAAATTATCAGGTATAAATCTACTTAACGCAATAAATAAAGAACAAAATTTTTTTAAACACGGGAGAATTTACAAGATTACATCCTGGTGGTGGCAACAACTCCGCTATCGATCTATATATAATCTCACCAACACTTCTTGACCAAATTGAGTGAAGTGTAATTTAAGACACATATGGTTCAGATCATTTACCGATTTTACTAAAAGGTCAAATTGCACCAAGATTTACCCCTACTATAAATTATAGAAAATGAAATATTCAAAAAGCAAATTGGGACACCTTTTATCTAGAGGCTCTAAACAAATTTACTGATAAAAACAACCTGCAGTACAGTACCTTTTGTAAATACCTAAACGAAATTTTAGATATTTCAGTACCAAAAAAATAAAACTTAAATTAAAAAAGTAAGTGGGGGCAAATCTTGGTGAAACGATAGGTGTAGTGAGGTAGCTCAAAACAGAAAAGAACATTTTAGAATGTATAAACAAAATCCAACTATGAATAATTTAATCCAATACAAAAAAGCGAATGCACTGACAAAAAGGACTATAAAAGAAGTAAAGCGGAATGATTGGAAAATCAATTAATCAACACACCCCAATTAAGAAAATTTGGCTTTAAAAATCGTAAAAAAGAAAACAAAATTCCTATATCGAAAAATGATACATGGGTAAAAGAATTTTAAAATACACTTGCTCCACCTAGTGTCGAAACACCTCCACTACTTCAAGAGGATATTACAGAAGAAAAACACTTCTTTACTGATGCTTTTACTTTAAGTGAACTGGAAGGGGCACTAAAACAACAAAACAATACAGCCACAGGAAAAGATCAATTCCACTATGCTATGATATTTCATCTTCGAACAATAGCCAAAAAGATACTTCTAGATATTTTTAACAGAATTCTCACGAGCAGACATCCCATACCACGGGAATGGAAAGAATATATAGTGAAACCAATTATCAAGCCAGAAAAGCCTAAAAATGTGGCTACATCATATAGACCTATAGCATTGGTATCATGCATTTTAAAAACCTACGAAAGATGATATGACTTAGAAAAAATAGGCATAGGATCCGAAATCAAAACTATTCAGTTCGCCGACGATTACTGCTGCTATGTAACAGACAAAACCGATGAAAAATGCAAACAAAGTCTTACTAAACATTTCCTTCTACAGTAAATTGGCTTAGAAATCACGGTTTGGAAATATCCACAGAAAAAACCGTCCTATGCAACTTTTCAAGAAAAAGAACACAATATCCGGAGGTAATTAACTTAGGAAACCAATTAATTCAACAAAAAAAATGTAGTTAAATATTTCGGTGTGTACCTGGATCGCAAGTTACTATAGAAAGATCACATAAATTATCTTTTAAAAAGATGTGGCGCGACAAGCAGCACCTAAAAAAGTCTTAAAAATCATATTTTACTCCTGCAGAACAGTTTCAGCATGTATCTGCAAAAAAAGTGACCTTTAAAAGTGGAAGTGACTGTAATAACCATCCACTACTTGAAGGTGATGAAATCTCCGATACGCAAAATATAAATAAAAATATTTTTTTATTATTTTTTGTATATGTGAGTAAAGCAGAAAATATTTAATAAAGTATTTCAAAAATTCTGATAAATAGGGCTTTATGACTTTTTTCTTAACTTTTATTATATTTTTTTAAATTAAATATCTAATACAGAATATCTTTTTCAGAGTTGTTTAAAACCCAAATAACTCTAATAATTTTTAATTTTCTTATGTATATTTATTATATGTAATTATTATATAAAAATATTTTATAAGCAATAATCACAGTCGGGAAATGGAGTACAGTTTCTGTTCACAGAAATTAAAGTTCATGTTATCTTAAAAACTATGAAAAATACGAGAAATTATTTTAAAACTATTTTTGTAGGAAATTAAATTATCTACAAAAAGGATTGCGTGTAAAAAATTACAAACATTATTATTTAAAAATTTAGAGCGATTTAAAAATTCCATTTAAATATCATAAAAATTGTTTAAACAATGATAATATTTGTTTGCCCCCTCCAAAAGGTTTCTGATTTTAAAAAATATAGAAAAACAAATTTGTGAATTTTTTTATTAAAATCGGAGCTGTTTTTGGGAACTTCCAACTAAAATGCTTTATTGACGGTACTAGTAGAAAAAAACTTACATATATAATTTTTAAAATCAAAATAAAATGAGGAGGCTAAAAAAATAATAATATACAGTGATTTTCTTAACAAAAAAACAAACTTGGTATTTTTAAACATATTTCCGATGTTCTTTTGTTTTATGTGATAACAAAATCTGACGGTTTAGTAAAAATACTTCAACTTTCGTCATTTTGAAGTTTCTTCTTATCCTTAAAATAAAAGCTCTGAGGGTACTCCAAAATATACGGAAAAACCAGGTACGTTGATAAGAACGCAAACTGGTAAACCGAAAACAAAAATACGGTAAAATACTTAAGGAAAGAACTCTCATTGGAAGCAAATCACGCCACCATTGGTCAAAAGCCTTAGATATTTCAAGAGCAATAATTTGAAAATTGCCAAGGAACTTAATGCACAGTTATGTGGAAATACGAAAAAAGATCTGCTGTGGATCTTTTGTGACGGCATTCATACTGTTTGTCATGTAGAATTTTCTTCTCTCCATGTACTTTGAAAATGGGGAAATCAATATATTTTTTCATGATCTTGCAAGACACTTAAAAAAAAATATAGGTTTTTTTATTTAAGGCAGAATGTTTTCCTTTTACCAACACATTTCTTCTAATTGTTTTAAAAACATGTAAATTCTTTTTTATTAATTTTAATTTTAATTTTGCTATTCGTTCTACCTCATAAAGTGTGTGTAATTTAAAGGTATGTACACACCGAAAAAACAAACAAGAACAAACATTCGTTCTTGTTCATCTTGTTTGTATGTGTTCTTTGTTTATTGTTCGCGTTATTTTGTCTACATAGCGCAATCAAATATTTGTTCACTCTCGTTTGACTAGTTGGAAAAGTTATGGATCACGACGAACAAAATTTATTTCTCCTTAAGTATGTACACACCGGAAAAGCAAACAAAAACAAACATTCGTTCTTGTTCACCTTCTTTGTATGTGTTTTTGGTTTATTGTTTGCTTTTTCTGTCTACATAGCGCAACCAAATGTTTGTTTACTCTGGTTTGACTAGTTGGAATAGCTTATGGATGACCATAAAAACAAAAATTCTCTTTGATGTACCGACGTCCACTGGAACATGTGCGAACAAGAACAAACAAACGTTTGTTCGCCGTTTTGACTGTTTACACTGCAGAAAAATGTTTGTTCGCTGATGTTGTCTTGTTTGCTTTTTCGGTGTAAACATACCTTTGATGTACCGACGTCTACTCGAACATGTATGAACAAGAACAAACAAATGTTTGTTCGCGTTTTTACTGCCTATACCAAAGAAAAACGTTTGTTCGCTGATGTTTGTTCTTGTATGTTTTTTCGATGTGTACATACCTTAAGAAGGATATTAAAAAAAAACAATATTTAATATTATATAGTTAATTTTTGTATATATAAATATCGATAAAAATGATTAATTTCAAAACAATTACTATATTTAAATATTTATTAAATATGTAGTATAATATGTAGAAAAATGAATTTAGAAATCCATATGTATTTAAGCTGATCAAATAGTTTCTTATAAATTATTATATAATGTATTTAAAATTTAATTATATTCTTTTGCCGCTTATTGTATTATTTGGTTTATATCCACCAGTGTGCTTAAAATCCAAAAAATTACAAAGATTGTATCAGTTTTATGTAATAATCTACACAACAATTCCCGCAACTTTTATTATTACATGTCCCAATATATTTTTGACGACCGAGTCTATACCGTTAGCGGTGAGAATTATAAATTTTTTGCTTACTAATAATTTAATCATTGCTAACATTTTAATATCGGTTAAGCTTTTTAAAAAAGGGGATAAAACACTTAAAACTGTAGAAGTAATAAAGTTATATCTCAGTGTAAAAAAGAACCAAAGAAGAATCAAAGGGTGTAGCAAAAAATATATCATACATTTTTGTTTAATAAGTTTTTTAAATATTTGTTTGTTATGTACCGTGGGAGATGATATTATATTAGCAGTTACAATTTTTCTGCATATAAGGTTTAGTGCTCCCATCTTAATTGCTACTTTAATTTTTGCAGAGATAACAAAACAGTTATTTAAAATTCATAAAAATATAACATTGTATAAAAGCCTTAATCTTAACATCCCCCTGGTCCAATATCAGCTTAATAATACATATGAATCTATTAAAAACATAGAGAAGGCTTTTGGTTCTATACTTGCCATGGTTACTATTCATTCGATTACAACAATTTTAGCCGTCTGTGTAGCTCTATTGTTTGAAGTATATTCTGACAGTGTGGGTTCCGTATATGTGTTTGTACTGGCTGGTATCCAATTTAGCGTAAGTAATTATTAAATATTTACTATTCAATAATATTTAAGAGAGTCGAATGCAAAGGTGTACCAGTGACTTATTCAAAAAATTAAATAAAAAGTAAAATTTAAAGCTAAATTAATGAAAAAAAATGTTCTTTAAAAATGATTTTTAAGAACACACACTTGTACCTCGTTGCTAAAGAATGAACAGAAACTTCCTTGCAGGTCTTACTTTGGCACACAACACCACACGTACTAACAATTACTTATGTGGGACTTATTGATATTTTTTAAATTTCCCGATTTCCCGAAAGTAAAGAATAAATAGGACATACCTTAAGGTGCGTACATACTTGAAGATACGAGACCGCGACGCGCCAAAGTTTGAAGTGTGGACAAGTCTCGCGGTTGGCGCGCAAGCCGCTCGCGCGCCTTTCCTTGCGATCCATCTTCAATCGGTTTTTCGACGAAACATGAACACGAGGCGCAGTGTAGACTGAGTTTTGGTGCAGCGCGCCACGGAGCAACGAGCGGGAGCCAACGATGTTTATTTTTCTATACCACCTTTGTTTTCTATACAAAAATGAAGTGGACCTTAGATATACAGGGTGCCACAGATTCGAGTGCATACATGGGGATCTCGGAAACCGTATGAGATACGAAGTCGATTAAATTATGGCAAAGTTGCGCATTTAGGTGCATAACAACATGCCGTTTAATTGTAAAATTCCGAGTACTTCCGGAGATATCCGGAAAAAAACGAAATTTGCCGATTTCATTTTTATTTTTTTCTGACGCTATTTAAAGAGATATGGAAAAACAAAAGACACTTTCTTATGGCTACAAGCAGGGTTGAGAGATTTTCCGTACGACATTTTGTTTTTGTTAAACCATCATCAACTTTATTTTTTTAAATACAGCACTTAATTGTTTATTGCATTTTTTTAAAGCAGTTATAATCCCAATTACAATGATGTATAACACTTAATATTTTTCTGTTAAATAAACATATTTTCCATAAGAGACCATTAGTTAAACAAGGAACGCACATCATTTCTTATAGGGGCGTGCCATATTTGTTAATAGATATTAAGTGCTATACATTTTTGTAATTGGGATAATAAGGGGTTCAGAAAAATTAAATTAAAGTTGATGATGGTTTAACGAAAACGAAACGTCGTACGAAAAATGTCTGAACGCTGTTTTGCAGAGCTTAAAAAGTGGCTATAAAAAGTGTCTGTGGTTTTTTCCATATCTTTTTAAATAACGTCAGAAAAAAATAAAAACAAAATCGGCAAATTTCGGTTTTTTCCGAATATCTCCGGAAGTACTCGGAATTTTGCAACTTTCTAAAGAGGACATGGTTAGTTACGCAAATACACAACTTTGCCATAATTTAACCGACTTCGTATCTCTTACGGTTTCCGAGATCCCCATGCATGCACTCGAATCTGTGGCACCCTGTATAAGCAAATGCTTTTATACTATGGAGTGGGCGGAGAAGGCACGTCTGCTGCTGATTGAGCTATATCAATTAAAATTAAATCTCTGGAAACCTAAAGACAAAAAAAAATATTTCCATTTTCATCAAAATTGTTTCAAAGTCAGTTGGGGTCATCCGGGTGAAGTTTTTATACTCCCCACTAACGTGCTGAAAGCTTAAGTTTCGCAGCAGTGCCTGACCGGATTTTTTTTATAGAGTTCAGTACTCCACCATCTACGTTTTTTTTTTTTTTTTAAGGACGCTGCAATCACAAATAAATATGGCTCGGCGTGCGCTCGTCGCGATTTATGGGTCGCAGTAAAGCGCGCGAGTGGCTCGCGAGTGTCTCGCGTAAAATTCGTGGCTCAAGACGCGTCACGCGCTCGACACGCGGCGCGTCACTTTCTCGACTCGTCAAGTCTGTACGCATCTTTAGATACTACTAAACTACATAAAATTATTTTTATATAAATGTATTATTAAACAAATATTCTAGTTGGGTTACCTGTTAAATAAATCGTTTTGGCGGAAGACCTTTTAATTAAAAATTAACCATTACAAATATGGAGTAGTGATATAAAAAGGTTTTAGTTTGAGTAACGACTCAGATAACAATGGACTTAACAATGATTTAAATTTAACAAAGAGTAAAAAATTTAAAAACTTGACAACGTAGCACATTTCAAGCAAACTGGATGACAATGAATAATTTAGTTGGGAATTTTGCTTCAAAAAACAATTAAACATATAATTAAAAAAAAAATAACTATCTTGCACAGAATATTAAAAAAATAGATTGGCCAACAAAGTCATTTCTTCAAAAACAAGCAGTAACGATAGATAGCTCAATCAAACAATACTGCAAAACTTTATTTAAATTTGTTATTTTTCAACAGGTTTTCATGCACATTATATTTCATTGATAAATTCAGTGACGAAATAGGCACTGCTTTCATTTTTACTTTTAATAAAATAAGATCTCTTTTACATTTAACAGAACTGGCAAAACTTTTATTAAATAATCTTTCTTCAACCGTTTTCTACATTACCACTTACGACATCTATATACGTACTTCTTATTAGATACGTAGTAACAATTATTGATCTAACATACTAAATTCCTAAATTTTGAAATGTCAATATTTTTACTCGAACCTGACATAAAATGTTTTTTAAAATTCAGGTAGTAAAATAGACAAAAGACTAAAATAGTTATTTTCCTAACAAGTACAATAAGTGATACTTTTCCGCACGCGGCTGCCGTTACACGAACGACGCACAGAAGAGTTCGGGTAAGCAGCCAAGAGCGGAAAAGTTACTTTCCGCAAGTGTTAGGAACAATATCTTTTCTACAAGCGAGAGGAAAAATTAACATAATTTTAAAGATTTATGATTAAAATATGATTTATTAACGAAGGAATTTATACACTAATTATTATTATTAACATTTATAGTAAAGGTGCAATTGGTCGCGTTTTGCAAATTTATTGCTGACGCGAGTTGCTTTTCTGTAGAAAACGTTAACGGCGGCAGCGTTGGGTTCTTGATGAGCCAATCTTTTGCAACTATAGAAGTAGTTTCTTAAACCAAGAGGTTAAGTACATTGGAAGGTGGCATTGACGGTTGTTTCTGGATAGTGGAAGGTGTTTCGGTAAAACTAAGTATTTTGTTTGAAAAATCCTTTCTAAAATTTGTTGAATTCTCCCGGTATCCGTCAGTGACTGATGTAGACTTTCAGCCTCCAAGACGTTTAAAAATGTTGGATATTTGTTCTTCGGAGTTTTACGAGAAATGTTGCAGAAAACCGGCGAAAGCTATATCCAGTATACAATTCCGGGTTAGGAAGTTTGAGATAGGCCGCTATTTCCGATGGCATTTTTCCGAAGGTATTAATGCCGGTACATTGTACTGTATACACTCCGTGCTTATAGTTTACAAAAAATCGCCTATGTGGTGTTGTCAGCTTTCTTAAACTGGCATACTTTCTATATAGATTCAAAAATTTTCCATTTTCGGCCTCCCCAGAAATGACAAAGCTTTTAGAGCTGTGATTTTTTAAGTCTGGGATGTGTATCAATACTAAATTTCGTTGGTCTTCAATATGGTCCAGACATATTTTTGTTAACTTCTCTCTACGACAAGCGCCCGCTAAGCCAAAAATCGTAGCCACTTTTATATGTAAATAAATATCATCTGGCGCTTTATCCATTAGTTTTAATATTTTTTCTTTTAAAAAGAAGGTCTAAAACCTACGCTTTGTTTTTTAAGGTAGGCCATCACTTTGAAAAACTTGCTTAAATCTATTCTTTCGTAACTTAATGATACATTTTAGCATAGAGTATCTAGACCATAATGTATTGGGTTTACATGTTTTGATAAATAAGAGAAATAGGCCAGAAAAATATCTTCTTTAGAAGACTTCACACCCTTACTTCGATACCAGCTCTCAAACATAACAAATTCTTTTTCATACCTATGACGAGATTTTATGGGGAGGAGATCTATACTTGCTATTTCTGCTGTTTCGATAATTGATGTTGGTAAATCGTCGTCAGAATTCATTAAAAATATTCCTCCAATTTGATTGAAAAATGCGTAAAAGAAAATTGAACTATAACAATTTTCTATTTAAAATACCTTTTTGCATAAATACCTTAAATGCGGAAAGCAGGGCTTTATTCTGAAATGTTGTTTATAACTAGCTATGGTCTGCGAAATGTTTTGTGTTTGATTGTTTATTGACCTTTCTTTATTTTCAGGGGTCGTTGACATGTTTGTGGTTGCTTTTGTAACCGTGTGGAGTATTTTACATTGTTTTTCTTTTGAATTGTGTACATTGATAACTCTTTGTTTTGTTTTTGTGGTTTTGAAGTTTAAAATTTTGACGTTTTAAAATAAGTCAGGTGTAAGGTGAACAGCTGTCTTCTTATCTTCTTTTTCTTTTTGGCTAAAATGACTGGCAAGATGTCGTAGTAGCAACGCTGCTTGTTACCGTAAGAGGCGGTCTCGAAGTCGAGAGTGATTCCTAAATCTTTCTTTTTAGAAAGTTCTGACAGAAACCGGTTATATCTGGATTTTGGGATTATATTTTGCGGGGCTGAACGTGCGTTGTTTGTTAGTAATAACTGGGTAGTTCCTGGTGGCTTAGAGCCAACCCTAAGGAATGATGGCAAAAGGCCAGCCAGTGAGCCAGTCTATGGCAACGGGCCAGCTGATGGATCGTGTGTGAGTTGGTAGAATTGTAGCAAGAAGGGGTTGGTACTGTCAAGGTCGACCTTGACAGAAAACACTCCTGGTGGAAAAATTACTTTGGGGAAGCTCTCTCTGCTGCTGACCACCAAAAAATCAGCCCACGTGAAGGCAATTTTCTAAAAGTTGATTTTTAACCCTTTTCTTGGGGGATTGTCGAACAAATTCCTAGGTAAATTTCCCGTTTGTTTGTGCTGATTTTTTGTACGTTGTTTCGGAGTGAATGTCACGTTATCCGTATATTTTTGGGAATATTTGTCTTCTTGAAGAAGGATTATACTATGTGGAAACTTGTTTGGAACCCTTTTTCTTCGTTAATATCTTATAAGGGGCGATAGGGGCTCGTTAAGTTTGTGGAAAAAGGGTTCTTTACCAGGGGTTTTTACCACCAGTTTTATCAGCAGTGTTTACCAGCAGTATATAGATGCAGTTTTCTGCAGTCTTAAGATCCCGTATTAGTTGGAGTCAGTTTTACTCCTGTATCAAGAGTTCATCTCTGGGTTTATGGTTTAAACTCGAGTTCGAGTTTAAGTTTATGTAACGCTAACTGGGACGTGTTGGACCAGCAATGACCTTCTGTTCCAATCCTTCGTACTGTTCTACGAGTGCAGTGACTTTGCTGACACCGTGGACTAAAAGTTGAAGCCGTGTTTCTTAGAACACAACCACCTGTTCCCATAATAACTGGAAACTACAGCTAAGTGTAGATTTAAAAAAATATATATTACATTAATATCGTGTACATTGGTCTCAGACCTACAAGTAATAATTTAATGAGACTTGATTAAAATATTTAGCACTGTTGTAGTAGGGATCAGATTGGTACGAATAGTTGGTACTTATCAGTTGTAATCATATACATGAGTACGAGTGTTGTATATCAATAGGTGGTAGGAGGTATACGATTTATTGCTAATCATTTGGTAATAATCTTATACGGTTTTCATATAAATATTGAATTTGATAATTGATTAATTAAATAAAGTTACTGACATTGGTTTTTGTTTAACCCTTGACCGGATATATTTTTTGTTTAAGCCTTAGAGCTCTCATAAATTTTTGCCATAAATTCCATAACGTCATTCTGCTTAACATTATTATATATTTTTTTTAATTTGTAAGTGCCTATAAAAAAGTTTTAAATGCAAGTTATGGCCTTACGTATATGTGGGTAACATACTAGAAGATTTTCGGTAAAAGTTGTAATCTTACGGACTTTGTTGTATATAGGGTTTTATTGTTGACAGTTTATTAATTGTCCAGCTTTTGGTTTAGTAACTGAATCTGTATACAAGTCAAATGTAGTTTAACATTATCATATTTATTTTTCAGTAATTTAAAATGCCTTATTTAATTTTGGTTTAAAAGGCGCATCCACCAAATTGGTGATAACTTGTTACAATTATTTTATTATTTATTTGTAATAAACCCTTAATTAGTATATTTATATTTTTACTTTTATTGACAATACCACCCTTCAAGAATGCACTCGCCTTTGTGTAGAGCCTCGTGCGACTGTAAGTATATATTGTAAACCGTATTCATTAGCCAATGAATAAGTTAAATTATTTTTTTATTTCTGAGCTAGCCGAAACCCATTTGTTAGATAATTAATAAATTTTCTGTCGAAGTGGGGCGTTAACAAAGTTCCTGTTATAATAGATGCATAAACAATTAGTTAGTTGCTATGGATTTTTTGATAATTTAGATGGAGTGATTAAAAATATGTACGTACATGTGGTAAATTAGGATTATCTTATTCTATTTAATAAATGATATAAGAAGACTGCAAAATTACAGTAAAATATAGTTTCTTCAAATATTTAACTATTATAAGCAAAATTATGCATTATTTTATAATTAAAGTATAGTTTTCCGCACGCTTGTAGAAAAGAATACTCCAACTACTCAGCACCTAAAGCAAGAGGGAAAAGTTATACTCTTATTTTAGGAGTATATACCCCGCTCGACATGCTGATTGGTCAGCATGGTATATACCAATCCCCGCCGACAACTCAGCACGTAGAGATTGAGAGAGAAAGATAAATGTTGTACTCCTATTCTTTTTTCTCTCTTACGCACATTGTTCGCACGACCAAGTTGCAAGACTGCCTCTAGCAGTATATGTCCAAAGGTTGCGATGGATATTCTGAGCAGTTTTTTTGTGATGAAATTTTTTCCGTGCCTTAGAGCACGGTCTGCTCCAAAAAGTTTAACAATAAGAAATTATTATTAATGTGCATGGCCTTTTTCATCACGAAAACGCTCTTGAGCTACTCCAAACCCTATAAATGCATGACAAGAAACTCACTCTAGCGTGCGTGTAAAAATTATTATATGTATATGCGCTGTTTCTAAAATCAAGAAAATCCTTTTAATACGATGAAAAATTCTTCGATCAAGTTTTACAGCCTAGGCTGCGTTTGGCTTGGATTTCGAACAAGGCATTGGGGTAAATCGGACATATATGTTATAGCTTTGGACATGCCTTTACTTAAGAAACAAGAAGCATTTTTTAGGTTTATTTAAGGTGGTGTCACTGAAATAGCAAAATTGGCAACCGACAACGTTGACAACATCGCCAACCGAGATCTTATGTTGCCACCTTACATTGCGCAGGAAAATAGAATTATGGAATTTAATATTTTAAATTTCAAATGTAAATGTCTTATTCTGAAATTAGTATTTTTAAAATATATTTATGTAGGCCCATAACAGTATATATTTTTAGGTTTTGTATATAGAAACAACCATTATTTCCTGTTTAATAAAACTAAATAATACTTTCGGCCATTGCGAATGCGCACTAGTATTATTTCATTATTTGTCATTTGGACATGTTTGATGATTAAAACTAGAGGTGTAAAAGTAACGAAAAAGAGCGTACCCTTATGTATTCGTTACTATATCAATTAGTACTCGTTACTATCGTATCGTTACGTTACTTGTTACTTCTGATACCTCATAACATGCTTTTTTTTTATATGTTATGTTAGAGGAATGAATCGAGTCGTATTGCGTATGCGTACAGTATGACGTCGCGGTGTAATTTGTAGAAAACATACTAATACATTACATACCAAGCTGCGTTAGGTGTATTTTTTCACTTGTCCGTATTTTAAATCAGAATTGTGTTTAAGTTATTCTTAACTTAGTTTGATTTAATAGGTTAAGTGTAGAACTACAAGTGAACTGTTGACGGAATCTACCAAATTTGCAATGGATTTACTATTTTGAAAATTTTAATCGTGATCTTATGTTATATTACAATAACATTGTAATCCCTTATTAATCCATTATAATGAAAAAGCAACAAATAGGTGTCGAAAATTATTTATTATCAATAAAATTTACACAACATTCCATTAATAAGTCAACATAAAAATAGTTTTGTTTAGAATGAAATTAAACACAAAAAATGAAATAAACCATGTTTTAAACAAAATAAAAACAACTAAAATCTTTTGTTTTTAGAATTAAAGTAAACGTACGAAAAAATAAAAACATTTCAAACAAAACTAAAACAACAAAGAAAATCTTTTTTCGTAGAATGAAATTGAACCTAAAGCGCCGCAATTGTTATGGGCAAGCATTAACATTAAACATCTGCGACTTGCTCGTCGCGCCATATCAATAAAAAAACATAATTAAATAAAAACATTTTATGTCAGGAATCTCTGGTTCATATTTAAAAATAAAATCTTTTCCATTCGCTTTGGTTAAATAGAGCTGCGCCTTTCACTTAATATTTGGCCCGATTTGGAAAAAGTCTTTTCAGATGGTACCGAGGTAGCATCACTGATAAATATTTCTCAGTCAAGTTTAAGAGTTCGGGGTATATAATTGCCCACGCATGCCACCATTTTAAAAGACACTCATTTCGAGGAATAATGCGTTCTTCTAGATATTACCTCATAGTAATTATGCTGCTGCTAACTTTAGAGTTCGAAGTAGTCGCTGACGTTGCCAAAGCATCAAAATCTTTCCATATTGAGTCGTTATCAGCGTCGGTGTCGCCAGTAGATATAGCTAACGTCGGTTCGTTCTCGTTGGGTTCTATTGACTGCTTATAAAAGTTAAACTCTTTTTGCAGCTCAGTTTTCAATGCATCTTTGGCAAATTCATAACTTAATGCATCAAACCTAAATGTCAGCTTCTTAAAACGTGGGTCTAACAGTGCTGAATTAGATAACACTGGGTGCCTGTAACAATTCTTGAATCTATTTTTAAATTCCGTTATTATTTTATTTGCTATTTTTTTTCTGTATCTGTAATAATATTTGTATGTAAATTGTAGAAAATTGTAATGATACTTTCTGTCGAAGCCAGGACCATTGAAACAGTTACAAATCCTCTCAATTATGTCCAGGGTACTGTTCCATCTGGCCACTACGTCCATTATTAGCTTTAATGGTTTTTGATTAGGCCTCAGCTGCTCCTGCATTGCGATTAGTTTTTTGGTAGCTATTGGACTCTTGTGAAAATGTTCCACAATGGCTTTTATTTTTTTATTAGTTCTCCGAGTCCACAGTCCTGAAGTCCTGCACGCACGACTAAATTAAGAGCGTGAGCGATACACGGCAAATGTTCATAATTTGTTAATCGTATAGCCGCTTTCATGTTCACTGCGTTATCTGTAACGCAGACAAATATTTTATTTTGTATGCCCCAATGAGAGAGCAACCTTTACAGCTCATTTTTAATATATTCGGCCGTGTGTCGCTCGTGACATTTAAAACATCCCAATAAAGCAGACCTTAACTCCCAATTTAACAAATAATGGGCTGTTACAGCTTGGTAAGATATTTTGCACTTTCAAATTCATCTTTTAATTTTTTTTGGGCTTCTGAGTATTGAGCATCCAATAAAGTATTGCTTAAAATGTACCTTGAAGGCATCTTGTAGCCTGGTTCTAAGTAATTAATAAGATCGTTAAAACCCGCGTCTTTAACTACGGAAAAAGGCTGAAAGTCTTTAACTATCATTTTAAAAATTAAACCTTTATTTTTTTTTTACTTTAGTTTGCTGCGAATTAGTTTCATTTGTTTTAATTCAGGATAAGTAGATTCTGTACTTGCTGAAGTTGATGGTATAGGATCCTTCGGAACTGCTGCATCTGACAGGGGCATGAAATGGTGGTTTTATAGGTTGGTCTGTGTTTTTTAATAAGATGCTTTTTTAAATTTGTAGTAGAGCCGCCTTTTACTGAATACAACGAATTACAAAGATCACATTTTGCCTTATCGTCTTTAGTCTGTGAAAAAAAACCATAGTTTACTTCTTTTCTTATCCATTGTAGCAAGAAAATTAAACTGTAAAATAAAAAAATAAGTGTAAATAATATTATATGCGGTATAAACAATGCATAATATTTAAAAATTAACAGGAAGAAACAATTAAATCCCATTAGAGCATCTTTATTATAATATCTCTTTTAAGATAAAAACAAAAAAAAAACGTGAAAATACGCGGTAATAAAAAACAAAAACATACATATTTCTAATTTGTAAAAAATACTTTCTTACCTTTTTTCTGTTCAAATCTTAAACTTTGTCTACACACAAAATACCTTTAATACGTTTTTAAATTTACCGAAAGAGTGCGCGCTTGCATAAAACATACGATCAGCAAACGTTTTAAAACACGCATCAACTGTACTTGCGTGAACAGTGTAGGTGCCTATAATACGAAAAATGCGAGTAACGAAATGCATTCGTGTGTAATGTTTCGTTACTCGGTACTAGATGGCGCACCCATTACTCAGTACCGAATACATACGGTTTGCTACAGCTCTAATTAAAACGGGATTATAACTGGAAAATTTTTAATATATTTTATCTTAATTATAGTAAGTATTATAATATTTAATTAGCTTTAAAGATCTAAACACTTTTTAAACGGTATAATTAATAAATGTTGATGGATAAACTTTTTTTAACTACAATTTTCAGGGCAAAAAATTCTAGAAAAAACTCTTCTGTTGGAGCAGGTTTGTTTTAAAATGCGTAAAACAGTATCTTTTTCTTACTTAACCAATGTTCGAGATACTCTGCAAACTGCAGATTTTTCTGTTAGCAAATTATTATATAATATGGTTTTTAAAAGTGCTTAAGAGTTGTTTAACAGTGTTAAATGTAGAAAGTTAAGGTGGTGGTGAAATGTTAGTAGATGGTTTCGAAAGGAGATTAAGCATATCTTAAGGTCGTTTTATGCTTTACGATTTTTAAAAATTAAAATAAAGTTAACAAATTATCCAAATAATATATTCAAAATTTAAACCCATTTTTTAAGTGTTTGTAATATTAAAAGCTAAGCCCTTTTTTTGTTTTTCATTTTATAATTTAAGTAGGTGAAGTGGGATCAATTTATGTATTATTATTCTTACACTGAGTGTAATGCACACTATAAAACTACATCCAATGTTTGTATTAGTACTAGCAAATTTTAAAATTTATGGGTTTATCCAAATTTCTATACAATTTTTACTTTTACAGCACTTACAGTGTAACCAGAAAAGATAACAGATTTTTAATAGAAACCCTGTATCTGAGTGCAAAAATCACAATCCTCTCCACTCTTTAAGATGGTTTTACCATTGTGAGGGTTTAACAGATTAAAATTAAGTAGTTTAAAACGTTATGTAAAAAGCATCTTGATAAAAATACGGAAAAAGACAAAGATTTAAAAATTTTAGTTTAAATTTATTGTTGACATTGTTTTTGTTATACGGTCAAAATGCATAAATTCACCAAGAACCTGAAAATTTAAATGAACGTTAGGGATATCAGGTGAGGGAATGAAACTTCGATGATAGGTATAAAATTATTATATTAAATGCTGTCGAGCGCTTTTAACCAAACTACGCCATTATTAGGACCGACATTGTCAAATTTACAGGAACTCAGTCATATGACACAAAACAAATATAAACATTAAATATTAGTCCCTGAGCCAGCTTAAAATTTGGTCAATTATTTCCTCCCAAGCGAAAATTGGTAGAATGCATCAGAGGGTTGTATTATAAAGCTTCGCCGCGTAGCCTTTTTAATAATGACAATGCAGTGATATAAAAATGACAACGTTAATTTAGAACTAACTGGTATTTCTATTGTTGTTCATAAATATGAGGTGATAATGAAGAAACAATTTTTTTAAATATTTTACGGTGTTACCGAAAAATTTAAAGTATTTACCATGGACGTAGATTTGCATGCTCTTTAATACACTTCAAAATAATTTTTGTCCAATAATTGACCCCATTAAAAATTACATCAGATTTCCTATATTCCGCCCGACGATTCACCACCCAGCATATTCATTTATTTCCTTTCAATTAAAAACTTGTTAAATTGTAGCTAATTCAAAATCTTAAAGAAAGAAAAACAATCAGCAGACTATAACATGGTCAATTAGTCAACTAATGCATTTAAATAGGCGATAGATGCTCCCGCCTATATCCTGCGCTATAACTTTTCAAGTATCAGCAGACAGTTTTTGCACCGAGATTGCCAGCTGACATATATATTTATCCATAGTTACATATAAGCTATCACCAGGTAAATTTTCTAGTTGAGAGAAAATCATTAAAAGCATTTTTTTTTCATGTTCGATCGACCACTTGACGTACAAAGCACTATGTTATAGTTAGCTGATTGTTTTTCTTTCTTTAAGATATTGGGTTAGCTAAAATTTAACATGTTTTTAGTTGGAGGGAAATGAGTGAATATGCCGGGTGGTGCATCGTCGGGCGGGATATAGAAAATTCCGTGTAATTTTTAAAGGTGTCAATTATTAGCTTCCCTAATTATTATTTTTGACGGTAATTGTCTCGAAAGTTGCCTCCTATCCGATTTTGACCAAATTTGGTATACTGGGGTTTTTTGGGGCGTTGATTACAAATCGGAAAAAACATTTTTTCGGCAACGTTTCGTTTTTGATATATTCATCATCAAAGTTGAAAATCATACTAACCTTAATTACACTATTCCCCGTTTTTTTTGAACACAATTCTTAATTTTTACACCAAAGTGGCACACAATATTTTATTAACATTTTTTAAAACCTTGTATTTTTATTTATTTTACCCCTTTTTTCCATTAAATTGCAAAAGGTCACTTTCAATCGGGGCGGCCATGTTTGCTAAATAATTCCCTGGTGTATACATGGTTGCGGCCACGTTGCGGCATGTAAAAGTGGAGATTTGCAATTAAATAAAAAAAAGGTGTAAAATAAATATAAACACAAGTTTTTAAAAGATGGTTGTGAAATAATGTGTGCCAATTTAGTGTAAAAATCAAGAATTCTGTGCAAAACAAAGGAGAAATAGTGTAAATAAGGTTAGTTTGATTTTCAACGTTGATGATAAATATCCCGAAAACGAAACGTTGCTAAAAAAATATTTTTTCAGATTCGTAAACAGCGCCCCAAAAAAACCTCTTATACCAAATTTGGTCAAAATCGGAGAGGAGGCATCTTTCGAGAGAATTACCATTTTGACAAAAATTATTTTAAAATTTATTGAAGAGTATGCAAATCTATATCCATAGTAAAAAAAATAAATTTTTTGGTTACACCGTAATATATTTTTAAAAATTATTACTTTATTATCGCTTTATATTTATGAAAAACAACAAAAATACCAGTTAAATGTGAATTAACGTTGTCATTTTAAAATTATTGCTTTGTCATTATTAAAAAGGCTACCGCGGCTCATTGTCCCAACGGAACCGCAGCTGACGTTTACGAAGCTTTATAAAACAACCCTTTGATGCATTCTACCAATTTTCGTTTGGTAGGAAAGTGGTCATGTAAATCTGTTACTGGCTCCTGAACCAAATGATAAGTACTTTAAAATTCACAAACACTTATACATACATGAATGTGAATTTTAAAGTATAGTAAACGCAAACAATTTCCGATGCATCATCAATCAGCTGATAATATACTCAGGTCCCAACTGACGAAATAAAATCTAGGTAAAAAATATTACAATTTGGCCTTTTAATGAATTTAATCAAAAGTATTTCATTTCACTTTAATACTAACTCAATTACATAGAATATTTATATCAGTTAAATCTGTAAAAATTGGTTTAATTTGAATTTTATTATTGTTATGTTGTCGTATTTAGCGACGTTGCCGTTCATTCTTTGATTTTATGCTTCCTGTCCAGCTGTTATTATTTAAATATAACAATTTTGTGTTTTTAGTAATACTAGTTATTGTTGGTGTGTATTTTTATCAGTGTTATTTAAAAACTGTTTTTTTGAAAACAAAGACTTTGTAGTTTACTGTGCATTTACTTCTACGTTCGTTCAGTCTCAAAATGCCGAAGCATTTAAACAGCCGATGCAAAGAGCTAGTAGCTAGTAGCAGGTTTCATAGTCTGGACACTTTAGGGATGAAAGAACGAACAAAGTGGGAAGATCGGGCCTCTCACGTTGGACTGTAAAAGGATGCATAAAAGTGGCACTACATGTTGGTCTGTTGGGAACTGCTAGGGAGGAATTATACTGGCTAACTCTTCAGAGCAGAAGCCGTGAAAATACCTACAAAAGAGGGACAAATCCCTACAGCTTGTCGGACGGCAAAGAGGAAGCTGCTAAGTGTGGTAGGAACGCCATTCCCCAGACATGAGAACAATATTCTAAAGAGGGTCTGATCTGGGATACATACAGTGTATACAGATTAGAAGGAGAGAAATACTTTCTGGCTCGAAAAAAAAATCCAAGATTTCTTGAAGCTGCTGGGCTATGTATGTAATGTGTTTGTGTCAGTTAATTATTCTCAAAAGTAACACCTACAAGGTTAAATAATTCTTTGTTCTGCAGAACTTGGCCACTCGTATATAACGAATAAGCATTGGCAGAATTTTTTCGCGACAGCGAACATAACTGTGTTTTGGAGGCATTAAAAGTGGAGAAGATTTTTCACGCCCAATCCAAGATTACTTTAAAGTCTTGTGGAAGAGATATCTGCATTGACCTGCGCTTGTTTTTCAAATCGGAATTACAGGGTGGCTTAGGAAACGGAATATTAGAGTGTATATTAGTTTTTCGGATATATCAACACGTTCTATATGCTAACTGGCGTAATTATTGTGTAATAGTTTGTAATGGAATAAATAAAGTATATGACTAAGACATGTAGCCAAATAAATATTTAATTTTTAAATTTCGTTTGATTAAGAAGTGTAAAAATATCATTTTTAAAAATAATACCTATTTTTTAAAAATATTACATACTCAGTATTTTTATCACTATCTGGCAACGCTGGCAACATCCACGTCACGAAAAGCATATGACGTGCATCGGAAATTGTTTTGCGTTTAGTTTACTTATTATATTTAATGCTTATATTTGTTTTGTGTCATATGACTAAGTTCCTGTAATTTTGACGATGTCGGTCCTGATGATGGCCCAGTTTGGTTGAAAGCGTTCGACAGCATTTAATATAATAATTTTTATACCTATTACCGAAGTTTTATTCCCTTCTATTGTTAAGGTATACTAGCCAAGCAACGTTTGGTTAGGGATAACATTATAAAGAAATTTTAAAAAGTCCCCATCGATCCCGTGTGTGCAAAAAATTTTATACAAGGTCAAAGTTTGCAAAAATGAGTCTTTTGGATCTGTTGCTTAGTTTTATGATAAAAATAGTTTTAACAAAAATTGTAGATCGTGCAATTGTCTACAAAAATTGTTTCTGCTTTTTTCCCCTAAAATTTAACATTTTTGAGAAAAAGCAATTCTAAAATTTACTAAAGTTTTATTCCCTATACTATGCATACGTTTCCACGCCACCTGTAAGGTAGTGTAGTGGACGCGTTTTTTTAAACGTGGTTTCCCAGGAAAAGCCTACGTGGAGTCCGTGGGGTCTATTTTATTAAATTGTAGTGAAATAAAAAGTCTTCTTCTTCACTATTTATGATACCCATTATGTGAAGAGTAATATTACCGTCTAATGTACTTACATTTATATCAGCATTTTCTGCAATATACTGAATAAACGTGCCATTTTCTGGTGGTAAGATTTGAGGTGGATAATGAAAAACTGTTGCTGCCTTGTACATACATCATAGTTTCATTATAAGATGCGTACAGTGTACATACTAAAGGACGAAAAAAATCGTATGCAACGTTTTGTTGGTAGCTTGGACTTAAAAGTCCGAGGGCAAACAGCAGCCATAATGCTATGACAAATGTTTGTACATACTAATTTTAAATGTTCTATATTGAACCGTTTATTTTATAAAATTATTAGTTCAAAAAAAAGAGTCAGTGACTCTAGAATATGACCATTTATATCTTTAAACATATATAAGACTCGATTAGGGGTACTGAGAATTATTGATGACTACCGATTAAGTATCTTCTCGAATGATTGCTGCAGCAGCTTCCAGGATCTTAAATCGCTTTTCTTTGCCATTAGATTTTTTTTCATTCCAAGATTAATTTAAAATATCATAATGATTGTCTTAAAACATGCAAATGCTAATTGTCCCGGTTTTCAGTGATAATTACTTTATTACCATATTTTAATAGGAGTTTAATAGTTTTTTTTATCTATATTTAAATTTTTACAAACATTCTTTAATTCTTTTGACCTAAACTGTCAGTTATCGCTATTTTCAAAATACAGAAATTTTGGCGTAAAATTTGTAAAGTTACTATACATTTATTTAAGGAAAACCGGATTATTATGAAAGGGTTGTTTGCGGATTATTCAAATTCTTTTAACCTTATATTGATAAAATCATATTAAAGAGAACCTTAGATTTTTGCTTGAATTATAACTGAATATTAGTGCAAACATTTGGACCGGACATCTGGAATATGTCATAATGTGACTGTTGTGCAGTACCGTGTATAATATGTAATTCAGATAAGCAAATTTCCTTTTTTTGCCATTCCCTACTTTAAGTTGTACCAATTGAATAAAGGATAAAAGAGTCAGATATTATCATATTTATCATAAAACTAATAGCTTGTTTTGTACAAATGTTAATTATGGGACTTGTCTAGTTACGACATGGTTAAATTTGCAGTATTTTTGGAATTGTAATAAAATGTTTTCGTAACTATTAATTTTTACGGGAAATTTTTATTATTTCTCTTTATTTAAAATTTATTTCATCTACATTATGTGATAAGTAATTAACATTTTGAACATTAAAGAAATATCTTTATTACTCTTATTAGTTTTGCAACCTAATAACGATTTTTTAATCTAGACAAATCCAACGTTATACGTTATACGTTTTTGAATTACACCATATGTGTCTTTCATGTTATTAGCAACGTCCACGGCACTTATTCAGAATTTTTTTATTATTAATGAATTTTATTATCTTATTACACATTGCTAAAGCAATTCTGTTGTTTGACTATGAAATCCTAAAAGTACTAAAATTACATTTTTTATTGTGGTTTGGTAGGTACCTTGTATATGTTTATTTCCTTACAACTTTTTCGTGCTGGGAGCCCCTGATATTTTGCCCATCAAGCCACCCTATTGTTACACCACTGAGTCGGGTAGGAGATCTGCAGTAGTGATGACGCTGATTTTTCTCTTGTTTAAAAGCCTAAAACTGGACTAGAAAACGTATTTCTCTACTAAGAAAATCTGGTTCTTATAAGGTCATTCATTCTCTCGACTAGGGATTTTAACAGACTGTATTTTATTAAAAACTGTGACGTATTCATTACTTAAATTTATAAAATTATTGGTAGCGAAGAAATATTTATTTTAAAATTATAAATTAGAAAAAGAGGCTGGGAAATGACTGATCATTTAAGTCGTACTAGAAGTTTTTTACGACTGAACGCAAGTACTTATAACGCAAATGCCATGAAAAAGTTGGATAAAATTTTTAGGAGACATGTTTTTCATAGTAATATTGCCTCCTGATCACAAACCCAGGGTCAAAATTTTGCCATCACGTCACTATTTGTTCCTAACCTCAAAAATTAAGTGAGAGATAGTGAAAATTAATAAAAAATAACTAGGAAAAACAGAATATTATTTTACATCCAGTATTGTAAAGAGGTTTTTTTAGGGCCACTAATGTTAAATTCCATAAAATTGGAATTTAACCGCAAAGTTATTCAATAAGATGCTTTTCGGACATTTCGTTAACGTATGTTTACTGGGTATCTTTAATATCAGCTCGAAGAGGCCAAGAGCTGTTAGCTGGATATCGGAGAAGTGAGTGGTAAAATATTAAATTAATGAAATAGATATTTAAGTTTTTTTTTTAGGATTTGATTTCAGCTTTTACACCAGTGACAAACCTCTTTAAAAAATGTGTGTTAAATTAAGTAATTTTTGAAAAATATGCGTCAGCCAAAGTAGATTCGCGATCTTAAATTATGAAGGTCTGACTTGAGATTCATGATCAGTGTACTCGCCATCTTAAAAAACCCATCCGCCATTTTGAAGCCATGATCTACATAAAATTTGGCAAAATTTACAAAAAATTAAAATTAGTAATTTCTAGTCCATTTTTTGAGATTAGAAAAAAAAAGTACGTATGCTATTTTGGTTAGTTTGGATTTAACAGATACTTTTACCTAAAAACGTTAAGTTGGATGTAAAAAAAATGTTTTATCTAGCTAATTTTTATCAATTTTCACGACGTGATGGCGCAATTTTGACTCCGCATTCGTGATCAAAAGACAAAGTTACTACGGAAAATATATGTCCCCTTAAAAGTAAACCCAACTTATTTTTTGTATGTGGCTGTAAATTGTATAAATCGACAGCGTAACTGTTTAAAATAACTGTCGCGATCTACCGGTTCTAATTTTTTGTAATCTTTTCAGAATAATAAGTGAACTAATATTGTTTTCAATTAGCTAATTTATTTTAAAAGCTTCTGATAAATGGTTTAACATTATTTCATGTCAGTTTAATACTTTTTTTGCAAAGGTTTATATTGCATTTTCTTAATTTAAAAAAAGATATATTCTTTACCAATGTCCGTTAGAAAGGGATCACATGTATAAAATTTATTTTAAAATACATCGAAATAAAATTTGAAGGAAGTTTATTGGACATAAATGTACATTCTTTTGGTAAGTAATTGTATTTTATCCGACTTTCGGTTTAACCGAAAATAACTTGTAAGTTTTACATTTTTAAAAGAAACACGCTGTTTTTTTGGCCTATTATTCTGTTGATCTGATAATGATATTCTAAATACAATCATCTGTTTTTGTCACTTTAACTACGACCGACAATATATGGTGGACCAATGATAACGAAACAACGTCGTTTTTACACAGTTGCTGTCTTTTACTTGTCAATTTTTTTCGGGGGGAAACCATTTTTAAATATTTTCGATTTTGTCACATCAGACAGTCTAGGAGAGATGACCTTTATTCCTAAAATTATAAAGGAAATGAGGGGTCAAGTGATACCTCATTTTAAAGGCCGTTTAATCCTCTTTTTAACGGCTCTAAATTGTTAACTAATTTTTTTATAAATGTTACTTCTAGATTGACTCTTAGGCTGAAGATGGCCGTCACTATAGTTTAAACATGTCGCCTTTCCCTCTATAAAAACCAATTTTGTGATGAAAGAAATAGTTTTATTTGCTTTAATTTTTTATATATTTTTTTAAATTCATTTTAATAAAGCTTAAGGCGGCCTTACATTGAGGCTACTAAGGGCAACCAAGCCGCATGCGGCGCTATCGCATGCTGCACGTTGCCAGAAGTCGCACAGTTGTATGCGGCTTGCGGCGTTCCCCTCCACTGGTTGCTCTAAGTCACAAGCTATCGGATGCTCGTGGGTTCAGTTACTCGGTTGCAGAGCTGCATGCTGCACGATGGCCACGATGTCTTGGATTCAAGACAAGGTGAAGTGTTTAATAAAAGATTATCGCGAAAACAGGATCTGTGGATTTTGCGTGATGCGTCATATAAAGACAATCACAAGAATTTGAAAGTATGGGAAAAATTATTTGAAAAGTATGATTGCCCGGTGAAGGATTTGAAGGAGAAGGTAAAAAATCAGCAAACGACTTTCATCGGTACAGGAAGAAAAAGTCCGGGTCTGGTGGAAGTGAACCTTGGGTGCACTTTGATTCACTCACATTCCTTCTGGAGGTAGATGCACCAAAAAAAAAGTATTTCAACTGATGACCATTTTTCTGGGGTAAGTATAAGCTTTATGGATAAACCAACAGTGCATACAAGTAGAATATTTTTATTAGCACATTGAAACTAGACAAACATATTCATACAAAAGTTAAATAAACAATTGTATTGTACAACGAGCAAGGAATGACATGCATTTAATTATTAATTTTATGTGCCAACCAAGTAGCAGTATCAGTATATAAACTTTCATTTGAAATATGATGATATAGATATGTACATAGTTGGATGGTCTGGAAAAATCATTTCATGTATACATAATATCCTCTATTTATCAGCTATAATTGCGAAATATTGGCTGTTAAAAGTCGGCCATTTCAACACGTTGACATGCCTTAAATTATAATATTATAAACCACTCTCGGGGGATATGCTTTGCATATTAATATTTCAATTTTTTACAAGTTATTAAATACCAGTAATTTTACGATTTAGAGCCTATGAAATTGTCAAAATGGCTGATTTTCAACTGTCAATTTTTGGCAAAAAAAATGAAAATAGATATAGAACATTATAGATGAAATGTTTATAAATGTATACAAAAGATGTAAAAAGAATTATTTATTGAATGTTCCATTAAAAGAAAGTTTATTCCTATAGACATGTTGAAGTTAATTCCTAGTTATATGTAGTTATCCTGCCAAGGCACCTTCCTTCTGATGTGTTGAAGTATGCTTAAAACTCATCCCTAACAGATTTCGCTACTTCAGGTGGTCGTCTAGGAAGTCTTTGAAGTTGCATGATACCAGAGTCTCCTTGTATAATATACCTCCATGTACTAGTGCTAAAATACTTTATTGCTCTGTTTTAGATAATTTTTAAATCTTGCACTTCTTGCCCGCGTAAATTATGGAAATCTGCTTTAATTTTTTAAACCACTGTATGAAAAAATAAAACGTAAAAAGATTTCATAGTTTATGGAGGCAGTAAATTATTATCTTGTGTACTTACTTATTTTATTTCTATTTTAGTCAGAAAATGATGAAGCTGATCAAGAAGAAAAATACTGCGAAACACGTCTGCAACTCAGAACACTCCTCAACCTTCTCCAAATGAGCAGCAACTCGAATCACAGCTGGTAATGAAAGCACCTGTAGAACATCATCTCACAAAGTCCGCTTCTAAAAGCAAAACATCCAAATGTCAGGCTACACGTCGAGATGAAGACGACCGAAGAGCACATGAGGCCTATAGAATTCTGCAAACAGCTTCAAATCACGACGACTCTTCCATATACGGACAGCATGTGGCAAATGAATTGCGGAAACTGATAGTACCAGATAGCAAAACATTATATAAATAATATTTTGTTTTATGCTGCTATGGGAAGATTTGAACAACCGGCTATTTCAAACCCAGTCTGTCCTCCCCCGTTAACGTCAGCGTCGAGTTCCACTCAAAGTTCTTTTAACTGGACTCCAGTTCCTGCACAGTCACCTTGTTCACCAACAGACGTCGTTCCTCTTTCAAGTGATTTGCCGCTTAATGGTAGTAAAGAGAATGCATCAATATCGACAGACATACAGAAGAATGCCTCTTCAGCTGATGGATCACGATTTCCTGATATTAATAATTTATTAGATCTCTAACATATTTAAATGCACTTATTTCATAATTTATTATAAATAATTCATACAAATGTGTAAATTTACTTACCTGAATAAATTCCTTTAAAACCTGAATTATGGCCTGACAAACCTTATGAATAAAAATAGAAATTGTTGAGTCTGATATTCTGAAAAGGTACATGAGCGAACGGTAGGAGTCACCAGTTGCCAAGAATCTCAGAGTGCAATGCAATTTAATTTTTGCCGGTATACAGCATCGAAAATTTGTATCAGATTTAGAAATCAGAGGAGATATCAGATTTAGAAATCAGAGGAGATATCAGATTTAGGAGGTAATCAAATTCCTGTTTATTTATACGTGTGCAATTTTTGAACAGAATTCCGTCATCAGCCATAAGTTTATTGAATAAGTCGTTTCTATTCTCATCACTATTCAGAAACTACTCTCTACACCATATCTTGCGTCTTCGCCTCTTTTGTTTCCTTCTCGATAAGATTAAATAAGCCTCTGCGGCAACTGTTTGCAATGACATCTCGAAACAAACTGTGACAGGTTGAAGAAACCAGTCGCAGTAGGTGTAAGGGACCAGCCGCATGCTGCAGTAGTTGCTCCCGTTCGCATGCTGCCTACAGATTAGCAAGGTTCCAAAGGATCGTATGCTTTTAGAAATCCAGTGATTTCCGAACCTTTCTCTGGGTAATTAAAGATACCTTAATATTTTTAAACCTTTCTTATCTTTTTTTTTTCTCTTATTTTTTTATTGCCCGTTTTTCTCTTAGTCATTGTGTGATTTGGGGTTCTTGCCAGATAAGATTACTTTGATCCTGATCCCAGGATGTAGAGTTGTGCAAAAGAAATTTTGTTTTAAAGGAAAATACAACATGTTATTAATAAATAAAAATAACAGTAGTTGCTTACATTCTATTTTGAAGATGTTTTTTGCCTGTTTTTAAAACTTCCTTTAAATCAATTATTTTAAAAATAACAAGTCCACCTGTCAAAACAAATAAATCTGTTATTTGTGATATAATCTTATAGGTTTTAAGTAACTTTGTAAAATATAAATAATTTTTAAATCAAAACCTAAAAAATTTAATTCTCATTATTGTTTACGTTTTATACACATTTTTGTTAAAACTTAATAAAATAAAAATATATTTTTTATGTTCTGCTAAAAAGTATGCAAATTAGGGCCGGTCTACAACAAAGAGAATAAAATACTGGGCGTTGGCTATTTATTTTGTAGCTACAAGAACTAGATTCATTTTTTATGATTAATAAAATGCATTCATGCGGTCAATTCCCGTCTATGTTTTTAAAACAATTAGTTTATGAGATTTCATTGACTTAGTTAAAAATATTTTACGGAGATTTTTTTTAATGATTTAAGTACACCTTGTCATAAAACGGATCGTTCAAGAAAGAGACTAAGAATACAAGAATATGATATGACAAAGATAACTGTATTTTATCATTTTCAAGTCGCTTATCCGTCCTGTCCAATACGGAATATAACGGCAGTATCGTAGTAAAAGTAAATATTTTGTCAGGACAGATATAGTTATTTTCCTAATAAGTGCGCAAAGTGATACTTTTCCGCACGCCAAAGCAGCTAGATGAACGACGCAAAGCGGAGTTCGGATAAGATTTAAGTGCTGGAAAGTCACTTTGCGCAAGTATTAGGAACAATACTTTTTCTACGAGCGTTTTATTAAAGAATATGATTATTAGAAATATACGAATATTTCAGTAAAAATTAAAAATCCAAAGTAAATAATTAAACTTTTATTTTAACTTATTATAAAAAAAAACTATTATTAATTATTATTAACAATAATAATGTTAAAAGTACAATTAGTTGCATGTTGAAGGTTTATGGCCGATTTCAAATGATTTCTTAGGAACGTCGATGATGGTTCGCTGCTCGATGTTAAGACGAAATCTTGTGTTTTAGCTGATTGAACAGCGTCTGTGGAACAAAACATTTCATCTGGTTTTTCGCTTGTTGCAGTTTGAAATGTTTTTAATTAACCCCTTTTTGTAGCCTGTTGATTCTTCAATGTATCCCTCGACTACCGTTGTCGATTTCCAACCGCCAAACCGCTTTATATCTATGAGTCCTTTTCCGGAATTTGCAAGTAACGTTGCAGAAGATCGCCGGAAGCTGTGGCCGGTATATAGCTCTGGATTCGGCAACTTTAAAAATGCTGCTATCTCAGAAGGCATCTTCCCATATGTATTGATCCCAACGCATTGTTGTGTGCAAATTCCCCTTTTGAAATATACAAAAAACCGTTGATGTGTTGTCGGTGGCCGTAATGCTGTATACTTCCGATATAAGAACAAATACTTTCCGTCGTTGATCTCTTCAGACAGGACGAAAGTACGTCTGGAATCTTTACAACAATTAGGTTGCCTTTGTCCTCGATGTCGGATGTTTTCATTTTTGCGAGTCCTTCTCATCTGCCGGCGCCAGCAAGTCCGAAAATGGTCGCAATTTTTATCAAAAGATATATTTCGTCAGGTGCTTCATTAATAAATGTAGATATTTCTTCTTTTGAAAAAATCCTTGACTTTTTTGGCCGAAAGCCTACATTTTGTTTCTTAATAAATGCTGCTAACTTATAAAACTTGCCGATATCTACATTTTTCTTGATCTTTAAAACACTTTTTAGCATGGAGTATTTCGAAAAGTATTTGGACTAAATTCCTTGCTTAATTTAAGAAAATAGGCTAAAAGTACCTTCTCTTTCAAAATTCTAACGCCTTTTTCTTCACACCATGTTTCAAATGAATTATTCGTACTTTTCTTTTGATTTTGCCGGCAGGAGCTCTAAGTTGGCCAAACTTGCGGCTTTTAAAAAATCGTCTGGCAATTCTTCCTCCACTCTTAGAAACTTATTTTTAACTTTTTACTGAATTTTCTGATGCTTCCAAACATTAGAAAATGTTTGTACTTGGTTGCTGCAGCAACAAGAAAAATTCTTTGATTTTTTATTGTTTAGCATGGTGTCTATGAAAAACATGGTGCATGTAAAAATATTAAATTGATAATAAAGAAAATTAATATAGGATATTTACTAAGCGCCAAATGTATCTAAAATTCAATAAAGCACACTAAAAGAATATTATGTAGAACCCTTTTTTTAATATTATTTCATCCAGAAGTTATTAATACCATAAAAAATCGACCATAAATACGGCAAATATGCAGAACGAAAATGCGTGAGCAAAGAGTTTCCGTGCGCAAAGTTAAACTTTTGTGCACTGATTTGCGTGCTCAAAGTAAGTACTTTGCGCACGCAAGTAGAAAAACTTATTTTGTGTCAAATATCAGATTTGTCAAAATATTTCTATTAATTTCAAGTAACATTTTTAAAGTGCTATCTATAATAACCAACATACATTAAAATAATATCTATCAACAATTATCTTTGTCAAAAATAACATCTATCAACATTAGGTTTGTAAAAAATAACATCTGTAACGTGTTTTATTTTCTTTTTTTCATTTATTTCTTTCGTTACCGTAGGCTCATATAGTATTTTTCAAGATATAAGAAATTGACTAACAGTCTCGACTGCTTCTGAATGCACTAAAAACCCTCGAAATTAGCATTTATGGTACTATTAGAGTAGGTTGATCTAATTATCGGACCCGTCCGTATAGGGTCGTATTTCTACCTGACCGAAACATTATACAATGTCCGCCATAAAGTTGGAACCATATGAGAATTTTTTTAAATATTGGAGTTCGAAAAAAACTTTTGGTGACAATCACTTCTGCTTCTGAAATAACTTAAAATACGCCAAGTCATATTTGACAGATAATGTATGTCAATTGTCAAATTCGTTATTTTGTAAAAAAAAATAATCAAAAAATGGGTCAATTTGTGAAAATTTCGAAAAATGTTACTAAGAAATTATGTTTCTAATAACATTTTACTATGTACCGATTTTGAGCGAGAAATAATAATATTCAAAAATTTTCACATCTTCGTATTTTTTTATTCACCCCCGTAACTGGCTGCTTTGAAAACATTTAAAACTCTTTAAAGCACTATTAAAGCAGTCACAACATTACTTATTGTGCTAATAACATTAGTAGGAAACTTGGTTTTGATGATTATTGATATTCTCAACTATAAAAATAGTACGCTCTGGATTAATTTCCATATTTCCAAAAATATCACAAACCGTTTAACTTTTTCTTTATTAAACTTTAGTTGAATAGTTAGTAAATGGATTTATTTACAATTTAGTTATCTCCACACTAAACTCCTATTTAAAAATAATCAATAATTTAAAAACTACATAGGAACTAATTATGCAAAAAAAGACGCGATGTGGAAGTAAAAAATCACTATATCCATGGACTGTCGTTGCTATAGATGCGCGAATGAAGGCAAAATGTGAAATTGACAGTTTATTAGAAAATATTAATTATTGTTATTTTCGGTGATGCTTACAACAGCAGAAAAGGTTGCTTACAACAGCAGAAAAGGTTGAAATAGTTTTAATTCATGGTGAACACCGTACAAATAGAGCTACTGTCGATACTTTTAATGCCAGACATGCTGAAAGATTTATTTCCCAAGCGACGGTCGGCAAAATTATATCTAAATTCAAGAATAGTGGTTCAGTAAACAATAATTTTAAAAAAGCGCATTGTGCATGGAAAATCGCCGAAAAGTAAGAAGACATGTTGTGGAGCATAAGGTTATTTCTGTGGCTAATATTTCGGAAAGGACAAATGCAGCAAATACAACCGTAAGGAGAATTTTAAAAAAACACCGCTATTACCCATATAAGCCTAAATTTATTAACACGTTAAAAGAAAGAGATTTTATCCCAAGATTTGATTTTGTGCGCGGATACAAGGTGAGATTGAAGACAACATACATTTTTCAAGATATATCATGTTCACGGACGAAGCCATTTTCACCTCCAATGGAACGGTATCATCTCAGAACTTCCGTTGGTGGGCTGACGAAAATCCCAATTTTATAATAGAGTGTAGAGACCAATATTCTTTTAAAACTAATGTGTGGTGTGGCATTTTTAATGGCAAAGTGATTGGGCCTTATTTTTTTAGACAAAATTTAAATACCGAAAGATACTTAAATTTCTTACAACAAGAAATTACACCATTTGTAGATGAAATGCCATTGAACGAAAGGTCACCTTTGGTTTTTCAACAAGACGGAGCATCAATTCATTCTACTGCTGAAGTCATTGAATTTCTAAACATCTTGCTCAGAGGGAATGGATTGGGAGATTTTCTGAATTCCCTTGGTCAGCGCGATCCCCAGATTTGACCATAATGGTCTTTTCCCTTTGGGGATTTTTGAAAGAAAAAGTGTATAAAAGGAGGTCTTTCCAAAATGCTGATCATCTGAAAAATGTTATAAGGGATATATGTGCAAATATACCTAGGCAATTCCTACTAAATGCTGTCAGGCAATTCAACCGCCGAACCGAAAAATGTATGAAAATCGAAGGAAGGCACACGGAGATGTAAGTTTCATACATCTTGCAATGGCATTTCATGGCGAACTGTTTTTTTTGCGTAATATTAAGTTGATTTGTAGTTTTTAAATTATTGATTATTTTTAAATAGGAGTTTAGTGTAGAGTTAACTAAATTGTAAATCAATCCATTAATTAACTATTCAAGAAAAAGTTGAAAACGGTTCGTGATATTTTTGGAAATATGGAAATTAATCCAGAGCGTACTATTTTTTTAGTTGAGAATTAAAATTAATTAAATAATCATCAAAACCAAGTTTCCTACTCATGTTATTAGCACAATAAGTAATGTTGTGACTGCTTTAATAGTGCTTTAAAGCGTTTTATATGTGTTTAAAGTAGCCAGTTACGGGGGTGAATAAAAAAATACGAACATGTGAAAAGTTTTGAATATTATTATTATTATATTTCTCGCTCAAAATCGGCACATAGCCGTAAAATGTTATTAGCAACATAATTTATTGTTAACATTTTTCGAAATTTTCACAAATTGACCCATTTTTTGAATATTTTTTTACAAAATAACGAATTTGACAATTGACATAAATTATCTGTCAAATATAACTTGGCGTATTTTAAGTTATTTCAGAAGCAGAAGTGATTGCCATCAAAAGTTTTTTTCTAACTGCAATATTTAAAAAATTCTCATATGGATCCAAATTTATGGCGGACATTGTATAAGTATTCATGATGTCTTATTCGCGGATATCTTATTGCGGACCTGAACTATTCTCACCCCTATTGGCATGGCCATAAATGACCTTGAAAAATACTATACCTAACATTGTTACACAAAATTTAATTCTATATTTCTATATTTAACTTCTTAGAAAACCCAGTTTTGGTTCTTTAAAATGGTTGACAATTAAAGAATCATAATAATATAATAAATTACGTAGATAATTTATGTACACATATATGTCAATAAAAATGATAAATTGTCGACAAAATATAAAACTGTAATATTAATATGAGCATACTTAAAAGAATATTAATTTAGAAAGCCATTTATATTTGCGCCAATCGCATAGTTTCTAAAAGGTGTTAAATTATGTATTTAAAATTTAATCATATCCTTTTAATGTTTATTGCGTTATTTGGTTTATATCCAACAGTTTGTTTAAAATCAAAAACTTTAAAAAAGTTGAATCAGATATTTTTAATAACATATACAATTCTTCCTATAATTTATATTAATTCAAAGACAGTTGGCTTTTGGACCACAGAATCTATACCATTATCAGTAAGAATAATGGATTTTTTAATGATTAATTGCATACTAAGTTCTAACATTATAATATCAATAAACCTTTTTGGAAATGAAAATAAAACACTTTTTCCCATTAAAATATTAATATTTTTACTCTGTGATAAAAAAGACCAGAAAACAATTAAAACATTTAATAAAATAACTATTATAAATTTTTCATTATTAAGTTTAATAAATATTTTTTTAATATTCACAGTAGGAGATGACGTTGTACAAGCAGTTTCAATTTTTCTGCACGTTAGACTTTCAACTTGCGTCTTTGTCGCTACTGTAATTATAAGAGAGATGAAAAAGCAATTATTTAAAATTCATAAAAAAATAGTACTGCATCAAAAACTTAAACCCAATATTGAGCTTAATAATAACCAGCTAAGTAATTTGTATTCGTATATCAAAAAATTCAATACGGCCTTTGGTTCTATACTTGCAATGGCTGTCATTTATTGCATTCTATTACTTTTGGGTGTCTGTGTAAGCTTAATGTTTCAAATTTATGGTGACATGTTGGGTTCTATGTATGTATTTGTATTGACTGGAATTCATTTTGATGTAAGTAAAAACTTATTTTTTGTAAAGTTGTCTAGTAAAATATGAAATATCTGTAGAATTCTATTCTCCCAATCTAATTATAAAAATTTAAATTGATCATAAGCTCTTCTTCTTTATTTAAACCTTGTATCCCTGTATAAGCGAGCAGCTGGTTAGAGAACCATCTTTATAGTCAGATTTTGAAAAATTTGGTGACTTATACGCGTAAATTTGATTTTTACGATTTCGGCTGGGAGTCCATATGGTGTCGGTGTATTGTTTAAGAGTTTTTATATAAAGTTTATTGTTTATTGTAAAAACTACAATTTATGGTAGGTCACATAATTGTGTGCAGACAATTATCCCACCAAGCATGGTTTATCGAGAAAAAGGAAGCGACCCGATTTACCTGTCGCTCGATTTTTCGAAGACTAGCAATAGTCTGGGAGTCCACGGCAAAAAACCAAGCCAATAAGAGACACGTATAAAACATTTTTTACCTTAAAGAAGTTTCAGTTTATTTTTATAAAAAATTTTGTAGCCCTTTTAGTTTTTGAAATATTTGCGATTTAGAATTAAAATTAAAACGCAAATATCTCAAAAACTAAAAGAGTCACGAAAAAATGTATAAACAAAAACTATGCCGTTTGATAAACTCTATAACAAAGGTTATAGTTAAAATAAGTAATAAAGGGATATAAGCAAAAAAGCGATTTTGGTTATTAAAAATTCCGCTATTTTTTCTTATAAGTAAGGATACCAGCTCCGATTAACTAAAATGTTCTATTCATTGAATGAAACAAACTAATACACATGTGTCTCAAGGCAATGGAGAATAACCTGGTGGCACGGATTTTTTTTTTGTCCAATAACTGTACCCATTCCGATCTACTTGAAACTTTCCCTTAAACAAAATTTAAACTTTATTTAATTAAAAAGGATTTGGATTGAAGATTGGGTTAAAAAAATAAAAACTTACTATATATATTGAACTGGTTGTTTGTGTTTTAGGGTCATACATTATTTTATAAATTTATAATTTGTATAAAAGTACAATAAAATAGTGTCACCTCCTGCAGGTAATCTATATCTACACCAAATTTTGTAAAAGCTCTAAGATTCTGGTTGTCCATAAAAAGCGAAAATTTTTATAACTGCTTTTTAGGCATATAGCTTTCACTAATAAAAAAGATTCATGAGTTCTAGTCGTTTCGTTACGATATTATAAGTAACAAACAATAAACACAAAATTATAGTCACAAGTTAATAAACACTAATTACTAAAATAAGACGGTTTTTATCAATCCAAAAAACTTCTGCAACCACAAAATAAAATAACACATAGCAAAATAATCTAAATTAATACGGCGCAAACGACAACGAAACATGTAATTCGCTTGAAAGGGTTAATGAGACGACGACGGTACACAGTGGATATGGTTTCATACGCGCCACACCGTCGCACAGAAAACGGTATTACGGCTCTGATAAAAATATAATGTGTTGCTTACCTATACACTAATTTATCAGTATGTAAGTAGGCAACACATAATAAAATTACGTGGAATTTGTTTAACTCTAAAATTTAAAAAGTTTCCCCAAGGCTTTATTCATAAAATTAAAGAAAAATAGTGGCACAATAGGATTGTCCTGTAAAATAAAAAAATAAAAATTGACGTAATAGAGGAAGTATCAATTTTTTTTTAATATATATATTTTTTTGGTTTATTATACCCCTGACCATAATTTTTAGGCAGCCCATTCGCAATATATTTATTTACATACTATATTTAACAAAAAAATAATTTTTAAATGGTTGGCGGATGGTCGTCCCTAATTCGGATCTTACAAGTGGACGGTCCGAGGGGTGCATCGAGTTATCGGCTACCACTTCGCGTGGTTATAGTGTGGGTAGGTACTAACCAAACCACAAAATTGTAGGTGTCAACTCGGCTTTGTTTTTGAGAAATCGCCAGTCAAAAAAATAGACATTCAATTCGTAAGTTTTAATCAAAAAAGAACCGTAAAATATATATTTTTAATTTCTTGCAATTTTTTAATAAGTTATAAATTTTATTAATTAACAATTTAAAACAAAGAAAAAACAATTTCGACGGGACTCGAACCAATACCGTCTAGACGGTTCTGGTTCATTATGTATTTTCATTGCAGTACTAATAATGCCATTTAATACAAAAGACACTGTTGTACTAGGGTCTTGGTCGAGTTTTTTTAGCCATAGCAAATTTGGTTAGCCCACAATTTTTAGGATAACCCTATCTCGTGTTATCCAGTACCATAGCTGATAAACGAGTACATATGAAGTGAAGTTTACTAGGCGTAGAAACATGGCAGAACAAAGAATATTTTAGTTTCGGTATTCTTACACATTCCTAAATATGTTTTTCTTTGTTACCTTTTAAAAAAGATCTAATATGGGAATCATAGTTGGTCGCCATGAAATACATTTTTATAACATTTTCGATGTTACTAGGAACACAAAGCTTCTATTTTTTTGTTTTCGTTTCTTTCAGCCTAACCCAAATATGTGTTTATTACTCTTTAATACATGTTGTTAACAAATTCACCATTTCCTGGCTTTTGCATGCCTGAGGGTAGCCAAACATGAGAACAAAAAAACAAAATTAAACCTTTTTACAAAAAAAAAATGTAAAAATACTTTATTGAATAGATGTTTTTTATCAACTGCTTTTACGAAAAGCTTCTTTACATTGGCAAAACTGTTACTTTAAATCTTCTTGACAAAATAATGACCATATGTACCTTAAAAGTACAATGGATTACATTGTCGCCATTTACTGAAAACTTTCCCTAATTGATACTTGAGTCAGAACATTAAATTTTTATTTTCAAATAATTTAAAATTATAAGAAACCCTGTATTGCAAACAGTTACTACATATACCATGCAATACCAATGCAATTATAATCGCATTAGCATATATAGCTTACAGAAAATGCTCAAAAAAAGAAAAATATCGGAATTATTGGCTTTTTCTATTAAAATCGGGTATTTTATTCATTTTTTACCCAAATTACTTAAAATTTGCAAAAAAAAAACAAAAATTTCATTGGCCTTAAAAAACTGATACCAAATTGTTTTTTCGTATATAACTCAAAAATTTTTAGCTTTGTTTTAAAAAGTTGTTTAAAATTGTTTTTTTTTTAAGTTTTCCAAAATTTTTCTTACTTTTTAAGATATTAGGGCTTTAAATTTAAAATATAATTGCTAATATCTTTAAAACAAAGTGAGTTACGAAAATTGTCATAAAACAAAAAAAAGCTTTTTAAATTTTCTGTATTAAAGGTTTTATAAACATTTTGGATACCAGAAACAATGAAAGGAATATTAATGAAATTGTGATTTTGACCAAAAATTTTACTTCAAAATGGTAAATTAAGTAATTTTTTTCTTAAATGTTACATCCTTCGTTTTTTTTTTCGATAATATTTAATACTTTTATTTATTTTGATTATCAAATTACAAGAAATGGCAAAAAATTATACATTTTATTTTCTAAGACTTCTGGAAATTTCATTAAAAAAAATATTTATACATGTATTTTCCCTTATTTTGTATTGTTTTAAAATATAAGTACCTAGTTTTAAATTATCTACATAACTCTATGGATCTTGTATCCTTTTTTGTCTTCTCAAGAGCAAAAACCAAGATTCCAAAAAAATTTGAATTAAAATTTAAAAAATATTATAATTTTTTGATAAACTCTGTACTATTTAAATACATAGTACTAGTATAAAACCAAATTTTTGTTTTTCTATTTGGTAAATAATACCTCTAGACATCTTTTAAAAATTAAACTAAAAAACAAATAAACAATTTTTGGTACACCCTTTATCATCTTTTTCTCTTAATAACTGCTATAAAAATAAACATATTTAATAAATTTTCTGAATATTAAGAAAATAGTATTAGTGATTTTTAGTTTCGTGTTTGCCAAAACACAGGATATAAAGCCGCATAATATCATACATCCCAAGTCTAGAAGTTTGGCTAGAATTACTTAAAACATCCTGTATATAACATAAGACTAACAATGGAACTAAAATTCTTTTACTTTTGCTATAAATATACAGTATGTCCGGCGATGGGGTAGACAAGAGTGCGAACGGACCGAAAAATTTATTTTCCTACGAGCGTGCGGAAAAGTCCACTTTTCCGCACGCATTTGAATGCGCAAAGTTGCACTTTTCCGCACGGCGTGCGGAAAAGTGAACTTTTCTGCACGCCGTGCGGAAAAGTAAAACTACTCTAAAATCTTACAGGTAAGCAAGATTTATATGTATTTTAGTAATTCTAAGCTATTTCATGCAATATACGAAGCCATTGCAAGTTTTAGTTTATTCTCTTTTTTGTTTGTTACTTCGTAATTTTCAATATTTCAACTAACACACAAAAAAAAACATTTTTTTAATTACCCTGTATAATAATAAATGATTATGACAAGTCAAGCACCAACATGTAATCTTGGTGATTTTAACACATGTCAGATTTTTTCTTCGTTTCCATATGAACAAGCAATTGCACAAATGAATTTCAATACAAACAAGCATTTTTAATGAAAAGGCGTCATAGTATCTTTTTTTAATTAAATAAAAATCCGACAAAAATAATTATTTAAAATGAGTAGTTCCGATGAGGAGCTACCAGATTCTATCCTGGATGCAGCAAATACCGTAAGTTTGAATTTATTACCAGCAAAATCTCGTGAAAAATATGAGAATCAATATAATCATTTCGAAAACTGGTGCTCCAGCAAGGGGACAAAAAGTATTAAAAAAGAAGTGTTCTTGGCCTATTTTGCGGATTTGCAAAAAACGTATAAACCTAATACTTCATGGAGTAATTACTCTATGTTAAAATGTGTCCTCAAAGTAAAAAGGAACCTTGATTTAAG
The DNA here is from genome assembly GCA_019359885.1 of Listronotus oregonensis. Classification (NCBI taxonomy): domain Eukaryota; kingdom Metazoa; phylum Arthropoda; class Insecta; order Coleoptera; family Curculionidae; genus Listronotus; species Listronotus oregonensis. The sequence continues at coordinate 25,251 of JAHBCN010002792.1, read as the reverse complement.
TTCATATTTCAAGCTAACATCACTACTTAAACACCAAAACGTGGGATACCGGCCAAAAAAATCAAAAACTTTCATCAAAGAAGAAGTTTCAAGATTCATGAAAGAAGCACCTGATAATATTTACCTTCTAATAAAAGTTGCTACAATTTTTGGATTAGCCGGTGCTTGTAGGAGAGATGAACTTACAAAAATAATGATTGATGACATACAGGATAATTAAAATTTGATAGTGGTGAAAATTTCTGACAGTAAAAATAACACTTCTAGAATCTTTGTAGTGTCCGATGAAAAAAATAACGGACTTTATCTGCAATTGTACCGTAAATATGCAAATTTGCGAAAACCACATACCCCACACAGACGTTTTTTTGTCCAGTATAAACAAGGAGCATGCAGTACGCAATGTGTGGAAATAAATTCAATAGATAAAATGCCTTCAGAAATTGCTGCATACCTAAAATTAAAAAATCCAGAAGAGTACACTGGACATAGTTTTCGTCGATCCTCTGCGACTATGTTAGCGGATTCTGGAGAAGGAATTACCAATGTCAAGCTACTTGGGGGCTGGAAATCAACGGCTGTAGCTGAGAGCTACATTGATGAATCCACAAATCAGAAAAAAGATATGTCGAATAAAATATTGACCATGAACAACTCCCCTCCTCCACCCGCTAAATGAAATTACAGGTTCTGCAATTAATTTACAATATGCTAATAACTGTTCTTTTGTTGTAAATGTTATCAACAAATAATTCCCATTTATAAATATGTTGCAGTAGTTCTTTCAGATTAAACATAATTTAAAAAATAATCATTGCTTTAATATTGGTATTATCTGACGCTCGTAGGAAAAATTTTGTTCCTAAGGCTTGCGCAAAGTGATACTTTTCCGCACGCGACTGCCGTTGCACGAACGACGCGAAGCGGAGTTCGGGCAAACAGTCAATGTTAGGAAAATAACTATTTTCGAAGAAAAGTTCTGCTTGCCGAGAGAATACGATTGTCGATGGAAGAAATTAAAAATTGTATACAGGGTGTCCCAAAAGTTAAAAATTCAATTTTTATACAAAAATAAAGTGCCCTTAATTTAAAGTTTTTAACAAAATGCTACTTAAGAAAATTTTTTAAAATTATCATATCTTTCAGGATATTGGTTTTTATTAGTGTTAAAAAATTATTATTTTTTTCGGTTTAGGTTTGCATTTAACTGAAAAGTTTATAGGTATACCTTTGATTTTGTATACCTTTAAATAAATATCACCTTTGAATAAGTACTTTAGAAATAAATTCTGACCGTGTCAACAAAACCAGACCTCAGTACCTATTAACTATTGGATATTTTATTAATTATTACAAATGTTAACAACGAAGCAAAGAATACATTTAAACCAATGTTATGGTGGAGATTTTTCTTACCGATGCGTGATAGAAAAATTTCATGAAAAGTTCCCTACAAATGGGCGGTCTACAAGCTAGTAAAAATTTCGAGAAACTGGATCTGTACTGAACTTAAAAAAAAGTTAATAAATCGTATAATAAAGATGATGCAGCGACTATACTCGTATCGCAGTCTGGTAGAGAAGATCCCATACTATCCTTAAGAAAACGAGCAACACGAAGTACCTATTTAAAGGTGACATTTAAAGGTATACGAAATCAAAGGTATACCTACGAAACTTTTCAGAAAAATGCAAATTTAAACAGAAAAAATTATTGCTATCTAAACCTAATGAAAACCAATATCCTAAACGATATGATAATTTAAAACAATTTTTTTAACCATTTTGTTAAAAACATTAAAATAAGGTAGGTTTACTTTATTTCTGTATATAAAATAAATTTTGTACTTTGTAATCTGTGTACAATTTTTAATTTTTTCCATCAACAATCGTATTCTCTCGGCAAAAAAAAAATTATAAGGAATGACTTTTCCTCGAAAAATTCAATTTTTGGTTCGTCTCTTATCTACCCCATCGCCGGACATACTGTACAGGGAGGTGCGATTTCGACTGTTTTAACAGGAAACGCGTATTTCCTGATCAGATAGAAAAAAATTGACATAGGTGTCGTGGGCTCGATTTTCGAAATTAGATGAATGGTGAAAACCGCATCCCGAAATCTCTATCGGTATCCGAGATATAGGGCGTTTTTCATTTTTTGGCTATTTTGAAAAAAATCGTAAGTCCGTCATTTTTGAAAACTTCCCAAAATGGTGTAAACATTCTTAAGGCATTTTTTTGAGTGAAATCCATTGGACTACTCAGATTTTTAAAATTATTTCTAGTTTCGTTGAAAATATGTAAAGCTTAGTTTTTTAAATATAAATCATAGTTGGCCATGATCTCAAAAAATTGCTTATTTTTTGCTCTTTCAAATGATATGTTATTATTCATACTTATCTTTGAAATTGAGGAAGATATTTCAGTTTTTTATTTTTTGCTATAGTAGGCCATGGAAAAAAATCGGCACTTGTCAAAGTCAGGTAAATAGCATACCAGTTGTTTCATTTTTGCTAAAGTAGGCCATGCAAACATGTCAACTATCAAAGACAGACTAAAAAATAATGCAATTAAATTACAAACTTTATATTTATGAACATATTATAATAAAAAAATTGGCCTAAAAAATTAAACGAGTCTAAATGAAAACCAGAACCTATGGAAAAACTTAATTCAAAGAAGATGTTCAAAGTTGGCTCCTTCTTCCCTAATACATAATAAACACCTTTTATTCACTGCATTACAAGCGTTTATTAGTTCAACAGGTCTAATCGCACCAAAAGCTTGCCTAGTCGCAACTTGCAACTCTTCCCGTGTTTCGATAGTTCTTTCTTTAAAAACTATATTCTTCAATCTTCCCCATAAAAAAAAATCTAATGGTGTTAAGTCGCAGGACCTAGCAGGCCATAGTATAGATCCTCTAGAACCAATCTTGAAATTCTTGATTCAAAAAATCAGTTGTAATTCGTACGTTATGCGGAGGGCAACCATCTTGCTGATAATGGATATTTCGAGCCTGCGCTAATGGCAAACCTTCCAAAAATGGTGCAACATATGTTTGTAAAATATTCTCATAATCTTGTGCGGTTAAACTTTCATTAAACAAATGGGGACCCAAAAATCGACCACCAAAAATCCCAACCCAAATATTGAAACCTTGCCTTCCTTGTCTGTTTACGGGCACTTTAACATGTGGGTTTTCTGTAGCCCAATAACATGAATTATACCTGTTATATATCCCTAAAGTATCTATTCGGCTTTCATCTGTCCAGATAACGTTCATATGGAAGTTATTGTTAAATCTGCACTGATTCACATACCACTCACAAAATGTAACCCTTTTTTGGAAATCCTCCTTCTGAAGATGATGAACTTTTCTTACTCTGTACGGTTTAAATTTGTGCTTTTAAGGGTTTTTAAAACTTTAGTTTTCTCAACACCTGTTACCTGAGTTACCGATCGATGAGACGTGTTAGGATGGTCTAAAACCTCACCTAATATATTTAGTTCCTGAATTTCACTTTTATCATCAACTGCATACGTTCTTGGCCTCGGCTTCTTGAAACTTCCGTAATTTGTTAAATTTGATTTCAGAACTTGAAAGAGTCTTTTATCTGGATGACGACGTTCAGGAAATCTATTCAAATATAATTCACTTGCGGCCTCGGAATTTTCACCAGACAGGAAATAGCACTTTAACATGTCAACTTTCTCGTAATTTTCATAATTTTTGCAATCCTCTCAAATAAAACAGAGTTCCAATCAGTTACTGATAGAAATGATAGATTATTTACCTGACTTTGACAAGTGCCGATTTTTTTCCATGGCCTACTATAGCAAAAATTAAAAAACTGAAATATCTTGCTCAATTTCAAAGATAAGTAAAAATAATAATGTATCATTGAAAAGAGCAAAAAATAAGCAATTTTTTGAGATCATGGCCAACTATGATTTATATTTAAAAAAACTAAGCTTTATATATTTTCAACGAAACTAGAAATAATTTTAAAAATCTGAGTAGTCCAATGGATTCCACTCAAAAAAGTGCCTTAAGAATGTTTACACCGTTTTGGGAAGTTTTCAAAAATGACGGACTTACGAATTTTTTTCAAAATTGCCAAAAGATGAAAAACGCGCTATATCTCGGATACCGATAGAGATTTCGGGATGCGGTTTTCACCATTCATCTAATTTCGAAAATCGAGCCCAAGACACCTATGTCAATTTTTTTCTATCTGGTCAGGAAATACGAGTTTCCTGTTAAAACTGTCGGAGTCGCACCACCCTGTATATCTTTTCAAATTACTGTATATATGATGATTTTTTATACAAGTTTTTGTTAACTGTAAATTGCTGTAGTTTTCGTCGAAATTATTTAACTTTTCAAACACTGTGTGTATAGTTTAGAAATTTAAAAATGCAACGGGAAAAAATTATGTGGGCCGAAAACACATAATAATATCACAAATCCTAACTTTAGAAAGTTTGGTCAGAATATAAAAACATCTTGTATATGAGACTTAGGATAGCACCAAAATCAACTTATTTTTGCTATAAATATGTAATTTTATACAATTCTTTAAATAATATTACCTATTATTTATTATATAAATTTTTGTTTTTTAGAGTAACACCCTGTATAATTAAAAAAAACCTAGTATATTTACCTTCTTAAACATCCTGTATATAGTTTTTTATTTAAAATAAAAATAACAGGCAAAACACAATGACCCGCGTACGCGAAGAGCAAAATAATTAATTTGCCCCTCGTAAATGTCCCTTACTCTTCCAAAGTTGCGTTTTTTAGCAAGATTATGTATTCTGCATAAGTACCTGAAAAATACCAATTTTTTTGATCCAAGCATAATTTTTAACAAGTATACCGTATTTTTTTAGATATTACGAAAAACAGACACAAGTTTAAAACCAACTGACAGCTAATATCTTCAGACCTTGTACATGTTCAGTTGTCACGTTGACAAAAGGTCGATTTTGATGACTATTCACAGCCTTCTAGACGAATTTAAGAGGCTGAAAACCCGCGATTTTTAGGCAAAAATGTGTTTTCCTAAACGTATTTATTTCCCATTTTCAAGTGTCTTAGAAAAAAATGGTAAGAACATTTTTGTAAGGCAATTAAATGATCTAAAGGATGGCGTAAAGGTTTTTGATTAATAAAAAAGAAACAAATTACGGTCAATGCCGACACCTTTAAGGTGAAATTAAAAAATATATATCTTCGAAATTTTTAATATGTTTTAGTGCAAATATTGAACACAATGCCAGAATTAATTCGGAATTTTAGCTTTGATAGTTTTTTCGTAACAAAAAATAAGGTGTAAAAATGTTTAAGTTTTATAAAGCACTCAGTAGGATCACGTTTCATTTTGCTAAATATTAAACTTTTTGCGAGGAACACGGAAACACCACCAACATTTTTTAAATTTGATTACTGTAAGGGCAAAAGGGGTTTTAAGAAAAATATTTTTACCATATTTTTTTCTGTAAAAAATAGCACTTTTTCACGCAAACCGCAAAACAAACTACAATTACAACACATCCTGTACAGTAAATCCTTAAACTTTCATAGTTTTGCATCCAAGATCACGATGGAGTGCCTGAAAGACCCAAACGAACTTGTAGCTAGGGAACACAGGATAGAAATACTTTGGGTTCCTAGACCAGCAATCCAAAGTCCTTAAACTATCGCTGAGGTATTGAGATAAGTAGGAGGATCTCTGACAGGCCACTGTCACCCTAAGAAACAATTGCACAAAATGCAGGCTTTGCGGGGAGGAGGAAATAGCCTCACATATAATAAACAACTTCAATACACTGGCGTACAAAAGACACATACAGAGTGGACCCCCCTAAATAAGAAAAGCGGACTTTTACAACCCTGCTTAAACCAACCAAATAACCAAACAACCAACCAGCCCTGGACAGGTTTTTTTAGGGTCTCAGAGCGCATTTAGGGTTCCGTTTTACTTAACTAAGACAAAGTATTAATTTTTTCTAACAGAATGATATAAGTGAAGGATTTTGATCCTCTTATTGATCCAAAACAAACAAAAGAAAAACCGAAGTGCTTTTACAAATAAAAGCATACAAAATAATGGCAATAAATCTCGCCACATTTATCTAAGTTTTAAATTTTTGCAACCTCTAAACATTGTAAGAAATTTTGTGCAATTTTAAGGAAACTGAAATGAATTAATTTATCTTTGGCCCACTAATCTAAAGCAAAACACTTTCTTTTTAAACAAACCAAAGAAAAGTTAGCATTTAAACTCATTATACCTTAATTGTTATCTATATTATAAAATGATACTATTTATGTAAAAAAAATTTTATCTTTTGCTGTAACATATGTATATTTTTCTTATAAATTTTATTACTAAAGGCTGTTTATAGGGCTTGATGTCCTCTTTGTCGCATCCTAATATGATACATATCGGGATAATTATTTTCGTTTGTAGAAACAATAACACTACATAAAATTATATAGCTAGTATATGTAAATGTCAAGAAAAATGATATATTGCATAAATGTATAAACAATATTCATAAAAGCATGCCTAATAGAAATTGTATTTAAAAATACATATACATTTATACCGATCGGAAAGCTTCCTAAAAATAATAATACTATGTTTATACAATTTAATAATATTCTTTTAACGCTAATTATAATATTTGATTTATACCCAACAGAAACAATGAAATCAAAATATTTAAAAAAAATGTATCGGATATTTTTAATAATCTACGCCATCACACCAGTAATCTATACAACTTACGGAGATATACTTGGCGTTTGGAGTATGAAATCGATACCATTTTCGATTAGAATTATGGATTTTATACTGACTAGTTCCATATGCAGTGTTAATATTATAATATCAGTTAAGCTTTTTGGAAGGGAAAACACAATACACAATTTTTCCTACAATAAAAATAATAAAGTTCTTACTTTGTAAAAAAAGAAGCAGCGCCAAATTAAAACATTTAATAAAATAATCATTACAAATTTTTGTGTTATAAGTTTGATAAATGTTTTGTTAATATGTACAGTTAAAGATGACTTTATAATAGCTGCTGGAATTTTTATGCATGTAAGGTTTTCAGCTTTAATCTTAGTTGCTACTTTACTTATCAGAGAAATAAAAAAGCAATTAAATAAAAGTCATAAAACAATTTTCTTGTACAACACCCTCAAAACAAATATGGAGCTAGTTAAATACCAGCTAAATAATTCATATGATTATATCAAAAAAATTAAACAGACCTTTGGTTTTGTTCTTGCCATGGCCATTATTTATTGCACGATCTCAATATTAGCTGTGTGTGTGAATCTACTATTTGAATCTTATGCAGACACTACTGGTTCTATGTATATTTGGATACTCGCTGGAATTCATTTTGAAGTAAGTTATTGTAAAATATATAACTTTATGCAAAACTATCAATTAAATTATATATGAATTAGGTCAATTGCTTGTAAAGATCTGTTGATCTTAAAGGGTCAGTTTTTATTTAAAATAACCAATTAATATAGTAATGTAAAATACATTTATTTTAAACCAAAATTTACACAACAAATTTTAAAAAGGTACTTTTTTTCGAATTAGATAAGCAAAGGAATACGAAAGTAGCTATCATTACATACAAACTATCCTAAAAGGCTCATTTTCTAACAACAGAACTCCGAAATGATAAAAACTGGAATTCATTATCCATTTGTTGTAGATTTATTTTAATTGTTAGGCCTAACTGAGCGAGTCTGCGTGTTCTAGAACCTGTTTGTTTATCAGTATCAGATGTTTTATAAGAATTTAACATTAGATAAAAAAATAGGATTATCATAGTGGTGTATAATCTTTTTATGCTTCATTTACATTGATGAAATTTTAAACTGCAAGCAATTAGATTTTAATATTGTTTTGTTCAAATTTTAAAGGTACATATTAGAAGATTTAAAGCCAGTTTAAATACCGGTTTTAAATGGTTGTAGTGCATTTAAAGTAAAACAATTTCAAGGCTATGGTGATTTTTAACCCTTGTGATTCAAATATTGCCTCCGCCGTCCTCCCACGGCGCTTCATCTTCTAAGATGTTCTGCGTCACGCAAAATTACAATATAAGAATTGTAGGCTATATCTACTTTAGGGATTTGCGCATGCTCAAAAATTATTACAGCTGTCACTTGTCAAATCCCAACTGTCATATGTAAAACTACGTGTTTTAGGAATTCGGTGTTGCGCGTAGGATACTTGGACTAAGAACGCGGTTACTTCGACATGAGCCGTTTGGTAGCTATTGAATTAAACCCTGATAATAAGGAATTGAAGACTAGTTTATTTTGAATGGTAGTAACCACATACCGCTATCTTCACCAGTAAGGGCGCTACAGCTATTCAAAGTCGAGCCATGAGACATCAATTAGCTCAACGGTAAATTGACGATTTTGACCTTAGTATTGGAGTTGAAGGAACAAAATTCGGTATGAGGATCGAGGGGATAGTCGCCTACATTTCGCCAATGATTCCCAGGCCAAAAAAAAAAATTATAACATGCATACAGAACTACCCTTTATGCTGGGAAATGATTAAGTGCAAAGACTACTTAAGGAAATAATGTGTAAAGCTCATCCTCCTTAAATGTTGACTCTTCATATCTAAAAAAGGGCACAATATCTCTTTTACTTTTTTGATTTTTACGTTAAACATCTGATAGACTCTTCTAAGCCCTAAAACATAACCTTTAACAAAGCGTTTTTGATACATTTATTTCATAGTACTTAACCATCCTATTTGGTTAATAATATTCTAGGTAAATAAATGATTATAACAGTTTTGTTTTATTTATTTTATTAATTCAATATAGAAAGCATGTTAAGAACTTATGTTGGATGGATTTAATCTACTTATCTTTAAACAATAGTTAAATTGCATGAAATATCAAACCATCCTTTATAGTTAAATATTTTATCAGGATATTACGATTACACTAGAATCACAAAAATAACAAAATACACATGTACACCTTTAAGGTAATATTTAAAATTAACTTCTTTTAAATAAAATTATTAGTTTTCCTGCAAGTATTAAAAAACATAACAGGTCCATTTGTTGTTCAGAAATGGTGTACACTATTTTAAAATTTCGTTTACGTACCTAAGCGCTCTTATTAATAGTGTAATTTAGGACTGGGCGTGTGCAAAAAGTGCAAAATCGTGTAAACTATTTCCTAATAACTAAGAGACCTACTAAATAACTATTATTCTGCAATAGATATGCTCGCTTTCTTCTTGGTAATGCTATGAAAATTTAGAAAATGCTTTAGATTCCTTAAGCTCCTTTCAGTATTGTATTTCGATGCAGCAGAAACGAAACTGTTTATTTTGTGGCAACAGAAATGAAAATTTCCGGGAAAATATTATAACCAAACACCAAGGGTTCACAGTTTCTGCAAATATATGACCAGCAAGTAAAAATACTGATTAATTTAGTATTATAGTTTATTCAACAAATTTTGGTACTGTCGTATTATACCGATTACTCACTTTTAGGAAAAGCAACATAAGTGGTTAGTTCTGGTTAGTACTTTCGTATTATACGGACCAAATCCCAATAGGAAAAGCAACATAAGTTTTATTTATTTATTTATTTATTTACAAGTTCAGGGTACAACAGAACTAAAGTTCCAAACAGTATCCACTGTATACAGTTATTCTTAAAAATAAAGTTTTCAAAAAAAAGGTTTACAAAGAATTACAAAAAAAAAATGTGTTCAGAATCTTTACATTTTACATTATAATGAACAGATAGGATGTGTATAATAATTTAGTTTAATAAGCTATGCTTGTTAACAATTATAATTCAAGAAATGAGATTTAATTTGTTTTTTAAATATGTTTAGGGTAATTGAAAAGACATTTATGTTCTTACAGTGAGTGTTAAATTCAGACTGCATTCTTAGTATCTGTAGGATAGATTTGGGACAAAACACACTATTGTGTTTTGTCCCAAATCTGTCCTACAAAAAGGTATATTAAATAGGTCGGAGCGTCTCAGATGTCTTCCAGGGACTTTAAAGTGGAGACAAGACAAAAGAAAGGAGAAGTCTTTGGTATGGTTAATTAATTTAAAGATAAGTCATAGGTCTGAAATAGTTCTTTTATGGGCTTAGGGAATTAGTTTAAATTTATTTTTAATGTTTACAGTTGGTCTTCCTAATTTAAAAGATGATGATAAACAGATGCAAAAGACAACTTATAACATAGGCGTAATACAGGGTTAAGAAGGCCTTGAGCCTTTAAGCCCTTTGCATGTTCTATTTATAAACCCTAGCATTTTATTTACCTCAGCCACTATTTTTTCGAAATGGGGTCTAAAAAAGCACTGGCTATCTAAGATAACGCCAAGGTCTTTGATTGTACTGACATTTTATAATTTGTGGTTGTTTATAGTATAATTATAATTTATTAGATTTTTCTTTTTACAAACTGTTATCGAATGACATTTTTTATGTTTAAAAAAAGGCTATTATTTTCGCAGTGAGCAAAAAGTCTATCTAGATCCTCTTGGAGCCCGTGGCAGTCCTCAATTGCGGTAATTTGTCGAAATATTTTTAGATCATTAGCGTACAGAAGAAATTTGGAGTTGGAAAATCATTTTTTAATATTATTAATATAAATAGTAAATTAGAGAGGTCCTAGGTGGCTCCCTTGTGGCACACCTGAGGTGGCTGTAAATGGTTCGGAGTGGAATCCATTTACTACAACCACTTGTCTGCGATGACAGATGTAGGACCAAACCCACTGAATAAGTCCTGCGCTGACACCCACATCAGCAAGTCTCTCCGCCAAAAGTTTATGGCTGTTCTTATTAAACGCCTTGCTAAAGTCAGTGTAGACGCAGTCCAATTGGCCCTGGTTATCAATTGTTTGACAAACATGTTGAGAATATCAGAGGAGGTTCGTCTTCAGGCACTTATTATGGTAAAAACCGTGCTGTTCTTCAATGATTATATTAGATACTGTTTTTAAAATGTCCACATATCCAGCATCTTTGCAAAGATTGAAATTTGCCATACATTTATTTATAAATAATGGCGGAATGCCATCTGGCCCAGGACTCTTGCAGACATCTAATTCCCTAATGAGGTCGACATCTTCGTGTAACACCGTCGGTGCACTTTCGGTTGGACTCTGTGGGTGTGAGACTCTGTGGGTGTGACGATTGTTGGCTTCGTGTGACGACTCTGTCGGGTGTGACGTTTCGGTTACATTTCAGTGTCGACTCTGTCGGGTGTGACGACAAGAGACTCCCCGTCGCCGTAGGAACCGACGTTCGCTCCTCTGTCATTATCCGTTTTTACGTAGACGCTCTTAAAGAAATCTGCGAAGAGATTACTCACACTCTCTCTCAAAGTAAAAATCCTGAGGTATCGAGACATAAATCTTTCTTTTACTGGACACATAGCTTCAAAAATTTTTATCATCTGTTTGAATTTTTGCCTCCGATGTACGTGCAAAGTCATGAAAATCCCTTCTAATTAATTGTTTTGAAAGACGGCGCAGGCAAGAAAATGTAAGATAAGAGATCCTATCATTAAATCTTTTAAATTTTTTGTGATGCTTATTTTTTTCTTTAATTGATCTTATTCTATCTAATTTGAAATGTACAGGGTATTTTCCTTTAGTTTTAAATGATGGTACATGTTTGTCAATAATAATTCAAAGTAGAATAAATCACGCCCGCCAAGTCTTCATTAATACATTCATTATTTGCCTTATTAAAATTAAAGATATAACCGTTACCGTGGACGAGTGGCTTGGTTGTAACATTTTTAATATAAAATTCTAGTGATGGATGATGTCTATCCTCGCCCACCAAACCCGAATTAGAACGATCCACACGAGCTATTACACAGCACGATATCAAGTGTTCTATTGTTAGAATTACTAATATTATTGAACTGCATTAAATCAGAGTACGAGAATGCGTCAATAAGAGGGGAGGATCTCCTTAATCCAATCTACACTTGATAGGTTAAAATTACCGACTATTGTAACTGGCTTTCCAGAAATGATATGTTCACGGCTGCATAAATTATTTTGAATTATGAAAAAGCGTTCGCGTCACCGGGAGGAAGATAAACACAACAAATATACATTTTAATACCCTTTGAGATCCTTAGAGAAATCCAAACATCCTCCGCATCCGACTGGAGGTCACTACATCGGCTTCCCTGCAATTCACTTTTAACTGCCTTAAGCACTTCACCCCCGTCCTTCTTTACTGATCCCGCACATTCCCTATTACAGCGTAAGACATCAAATTCACATGTAAAAAGCTCGCTTGAGAGATACCGAGATACAACGTCTTAGTTAGCAGACATTAAGTTGTAATAAAAGTCCAAAGTTTAAGAACAAAGACCTCGGGTGTTTTGTTAAAAAAACATGTAACTTACTTTCCTTTGACGTGGTACTTCTTTACTATTGATTAAATTGATTTTGAAATGTTTACATATCTTTAATGGCATCAGTGTTTTTGATCAACAGTACACGAGATGTATCACTTTTTCTTTCAAATATACAGCCATTTTTAGTCCAAAAGAATTTCTAGTTTTTTGCTTTAGCTGCAGCTCTTACCTCTTTGTAAATAATTTTATTTGAGAGAGTAAGGTGCTCGTTATTATAATGATTATCTGAGAGTCCCTCGATTTTTATTATGGGGAATCCATTTTCTTTCTGTAAACGTTTAACCTTTGCTGCCGATAAAATGTTTTCTTTTTCCTTGGGTAAAGTCAAGCGAACAATAATATGCTTTATTTTGTTATTGAAGTTTTTATTAAGTTGTCCTCGTGCAAGTACTCCACCTTAACAGACGTTATTTTATAATTAATAAAATTTTCTATTTTATCCAGCACGTCAAGCAGATTTTCATTGTCTTTTTCTGGAACACCCTGAATTTCTATATTTGCAGATCTTGACAGCTGCTACAGCTCACCAACCATGTTTTCCAGGATTTAAACATTGGAAGAAAGTTTTTCTGTTATCTGCAACTACGGTATCTATTTTTCCAATTTGTTCCTCTAGTTTAAGGAACCTTTGTTCAAAATCGGAAATTTTGTTGCTGCAGAAATTTACCGAGTCCATCAAGGACGTAAGTTGCCCCTGAATATCATGAAGCTTAGCCATTGCATCGCTGGTCCCGGCCGATGGGCTTTGAAAAGGGATAGCACCACCCGCGAATTATGTACGTGTTCTAGTAGTGTTGACGAAATGTATGCGGCATTCGTCGCATACCCATTGGACACCTTTAAAGCGGATTGCTTTGAGCTCACACATTCTCCATGCACAAACAAAGCACAATAACCACTACACTGGAACCCGTGGTTTTTTCGATTCACCGGTTCGTTACAATATTTGCAGGATCTGTTACTCATAGTTGCAGTTTTTTGTTTGTATATTTGTAATTTTTAAGAAAATAGTAACTTATTTATAATTACTGATTTTTTCTGAGCACTAACATGGTTGTTTAAACTTACAAATAAGTGTTTAAACCCGTAAAATTTTACTTTTACTAGAGCGATCAATCGGCGGTGTGAATACGACGACGATAAAAATGTACAAGATTGGTGTCGTCGGTATAATACGAAAGTACCAAAATTTTTAAAGATATTAAAATATTGATACCCTTCGCAGTACGGTCCTAAGTAATATTTTTATGGCAGCCAACCTAAACCTAAAAAAAAAATACTAATATGTAGGGATATCCGCGTTGCCAAGTTAACAATCTGACTTGAATTTATTCGAACTGGTGTTTGTAAGAAATCCTTCTGATGTAAATGTTGTTATTAACACCGCTAGCAAGGAAAATATAGTAGTTAAATTTTATAAGGTTATTTGGAAGTTACCACATATTACAGTATACGATGCTAAACGGCTACAGCTTTTAAAGCTTGCTGGAATTGGAACCGATTTAAATATCGGTTTTAAAATCTGGGAGCATGCAGAATATTAAAAACCTTATGTAAACTATAAAGACTTCGGTGCAGGTGACCAAGATGAATAATTTAAGGTTTTCAAACAGCTTAAAGAGATAAATCCAACCCATATAGTAGCTTATTTAATTATTGTGATATATTAAATAAAGCCTATTAAAATTTGGGATATTATCCGAATGATAATTTAAATTTAGAGATTACAAGAGGACTAATAGCTACTCTTTACTCTTTACGAAATGAACTCTGAATTGCAAGAAAGCTACTACGACAAAGGAAACGAACCATTTATTACCCCCCAAAAACTTTAAAAAGTTTGCAACCCTTATTGTAGTTGATTGTTCAAGACAGAATAAAATACTATATTCTGGTATTATTGATGTAAGGCTAAATAATAAAACAAAAGAAAACTTTTTCGCTAACACATGTTTCCATTGTTTAAATATTTATGACACACCTTTTAGATATTAACCATTAATAGGATCTGTAAAAAGAATTAAGAATATATTATTTCTCCTTAAATAGTTGCAACATCATTGTAATTTTTATTTGCTACATTTTTAGTTTTAGTAGTAAAATAAATATTAAAAAAATTCGACATTTTATTTAATTTCAAAGTCCCGTGGTTCCTGAGATATGATAGTTGACATGTGCACCTGTACCATGATAATGATTATAGTTACCAAACGAAACGTTAAATACTTTCCATCTCCTCCTAACTTAAAGATGACTTGTGCGCACTAAGGACATTATTATCGGCGTTTTTGTACGTAATAACTATTCTTTGACCTTGGAATCGTTGGCGAAACCTCCACAACCATCCCCGTTTATTCCTTTATCTCAAATACGAAGGCCACAATGACTGATATAACTAATTGATGCCTCTTAGCTCGACTTTTAACAGCTGTAGCATCCTTATAAGTAAGGATAGCGGTCCTGGCTTTCACCGTTCAATACGTATTCTATTGCAAATAAAAACAATACACTGTTTAACTCCTTATTAGTAGTTTCGAGCCTCAGTGTCCCGAAAATAGCCATATACTTATTACTTCCTCTTTTTATCATTTTAGAAATACACAATTTACAAGAAATAACTTTTACCTTAAGTAAGAAAATTTGACAATTGTTATCAACGGTTGTTAAGCAACACATTTTTTACAGGTTGTATCCCTAAGCCTTCCTTATATTTAAAAATAATATATTATTGCATAATATAAGTATATAACATATTAAAGATTTCGGAAAACAATAATTTGTGTACTTTGAAGGAAAAGCCCAATCCCAGAACCCCATGGTTTCTATAGTCGTTTAATTTTACATTTATTTATTTATATTTTTAAAATCTACGTTTTGGTTGACATAAAAATAACAATTAGAAATTGCTGGCAATTAAGAATAGGAAGGCATTTTTATTTGTATTTAAACTGTAAACCATAACGTAGTCGATTGTACTATATTTAACCATGAACTATTTTCAAAAATAGGTGTATGTTAACTTTAAATTTTTCTATTGTTTAACTTTTAGCTTCTAGAAAAGTAGTAGCTTAACCATACTCTGATATTTATATTAGAGTTTTGTCAACAGTTTATAAGTAACCGTATCTGTTTTATAAATAATCATATATTTTACATCAGCATACCTAGAAAAGGTATCTAGTTTGTAATCTTTTTTTTTTTATATATATATATATATATATATATATATATATATATATATATATATATATATATATATATATATATATATATATATATATATATATATATAATATTTTACATTTAGTAACGAATACCTTCAACGCGATTTGCTTTTGTCAATGATGACCTAAGATAAAAGTATACGCTTTTTTTTTTCGTTGAATTTTATCGTCTGAGGATTGATGTTTTGATTTTATAAAAACGGGGCGGAAATTAGCAGACAAATTACCTAAAAGAATAGGTTTTACCATTGCTTTAGTAAAATTATAAATGGATAATGAAAAATTCATTTCTCCAAAATTGCCTTTTACTTTGGAATGCTGAGATGAAATATCATGTCTAACTAAAAGATCTGCACACAAATACGGCAAAATTTGTATTTAAAGGTTGTTGTTACAATTTTTGTTAAAAAGATATAATTATATGATACAGTATCTAGATATTTTAGACCAAAAATATGTTGAAGCCATCGATATCTGTCCATAAGGTGGAATTATTATTATTTTTTTTAATTTGTGCCAAGTTTTCCTCTAGATAGGACTAAAAGCTTGTGATCCATTTCGACAAGCACTGAGAAGGGGCAGCTAAAAATCTAGATGTTGGAATAGCAGTTATGGATGCAGAATGAAAATGAGAATGATGTTTTCTACATTGGCTTACTTTCGCAAAATTACGTTGTTTTTCACAAGTGTTTTAAAAAATTTGCAGTTTAGGGACATATTTATACTGATTAAGAATTTGACTAGGTGTCTTGCACGGAACTTATTAAATTCGAGAACTTGTAAGCTTGAGATTGTTTCTGAGTTGATTCCACATCTTCGAATTTTGGAGTGTGATTTTTAAGTAAACGTTGACGTACTTAAGGCCAATTTAACTCATTAGTAACACTGTTTTACTGAGCTTACTGCTTTAAAATTGCATTGTTTTGCTGCTGTCCATAGACCGATTGAGCAATGTAATAACTTTATTTTGGAATTTTACATAAAAATCCCCTAAAACTTAAACCGCTTGTTTATATGTAGAACATTTAGCAATCATTTCATAAATACAGTGACTTACATAGCTGATAAGTAGCATAAGTTTCCCTGTTTTTTAAATATTTTCTACGGTCCCCAAAAAATTTAAATATCTTAATGTGTTTGATTCAGTATCAAAGCAAAATCGATCTTAAGTATAATGATTGTATAAAGTTATTTCTTTAAAAAATTTTTATTTTTTTACAGTTAAATACATTTTATTGGGGTCTGACTAATTTATATTAATGACATAAGGTAGCAATTAACATAAAGGAAAACAAGTAACAATAGGGTATTTTCGCCACAGTACGTTTTTTTGGATAACTTTAAAATAGTTTTATTATTTATCCAAACTTGCAAATATACTCGTATTTATATAGGTAAATCATATTCTTATGACGTTTTAGGCTTTCTTGTTAAGACTATCAAAATAGCCAAAGTATATTCTTCTTTTTTATGTATATGTAGTAATTACCTGTTTTTAAAATAACAATTGTTATTATTTTCATAGGTTACGAAACAATTTTGAAAACACCAAATTTAAGTTTCAGGACACTGCGCTGTGAACATATTGGAAAAAGCTTGTACTTTCAAAACATGTTGTAAATAAAATTTTAATTAAACACTAGAAAAATAGACCAAGATGTTACTTTCTTTATACTTTTTTATTCAAAATAACTTAATTGATTATTTTTAAATAAATTTATTTATTTCAGATTCAAGTGTTGTGCTTAGCAATAACTGGAGAACAATTGTTAGCGGAAGCAGCAAAAACAGTAAATCTATGTTACGGTATGATGCAAGAAACACATGAAGAATTTATTACTTCGCAGCGACGTAAAGTCATTCAACAGCTTCATAGCATTGCTCGTCAAGCATACCAAAGAAACATTAATTTAAATGCTGCGGGATTTTTCCCCATAAATCATTCTTTGTTGCATTTTATATTCACCAATGTTTGTTCCTATTTAGTACTTATATGTCAATTAGTTGCAGCACCAACGCTTGAAAAAGACAATATCACCTAAAAATAATTTGACTTTTAAATTTTTAGTGTAGTTGCTACAATATCTTAATACTTTGTTGGACACATTACACGGTGTTTTTAGAGATTTTGTGACAAAAATGTAGGTGGATGTAGAACTCACTTCTAATTATTAAATAGAATACCTAATAGGCAACTGAAAGTGTGATAACGATAACATGAAAAAACCAAATTTAAATAAAATATCCACTTTGCTATCCTGTAAAAACTGGACAACTATAAAATGGCACACTAAAAAACTGTTTATAGACAGCTTTTAACATTTTGATAATTCTAGCTAAATTTTTCTTCTTAAATAGGAAATAACTAAAGTCATTTGCCACCACAATTTAAAACGAATTTAATTTTATTTAATTTCACAATTGCAATTAAATTTAATTTAGTTATGTTTAGAAATTCTAGTTAAATTATATTATTTAAAACAAACAAAACCGTTTAATAAATATCACTAATTTCTAAAACATATACCGGTTTTCATTAAACAGTAAACTTGTGATTTTTAAACGGCTACTTTAGCTTTAACAGCTTTATAGACTTTAAAGAAAATAGCACCAACTAAAAGGGTATTTTACAGCTCTTTATGGCTGTGTTTTCCCTTTTATTTTTGGAAAATACAAGATGGAGAAATTCGATGCGCACCATAGCTATCTCGTAAATAACGAGCGCTACAGAGAGAGTGGAGATTGCCAAATAGTTATCCATTTTGATAAATAAATATTTAAAAATAGTTGCAAAGTCATTCGAAAGAAATAGATTTTTTTACTTTTTGCTTTTTATGCCTTTATATTTAATGAACCACTTTCTAAAATCCTTTTTTTTTGTTTTTTTATCGGGATCTAGTTTGGTTATCTTCAAAATCTACACAAGGTCGTTTTTTAATTTAACTCCTTATTATACCATGTTACCTTTATTATCTATACCTATTTTAACAGAGTACAGATTTTAATAATAAATTGTAATAAGAGGGACACAAAAAAGGAATGAAGAAACACATTTTTTTAATAAAAAATACATAAAAAACGCCTATTATTTAAGGGTATAAAAAAATACTGTGATGACGATTTAAGAGAAACAAAGCAGAAAGTGTCAGTGAAAATAGTTTTAGTTTCGATGTTTATTAAAATATTTGGTTATTTTTTTATCAAAAAAAAGTTCTCAAAATTTATACAATTTTGCAGTAAATTTACTATAATTAACTCCTATATTTTATAATCCCAATAGTAAACGTCAAATTTTTTTCCACATTCACATTAAATTATTAAATTAAATTAATTAACGCAAACGTATTTGAAGCTTAAAGTTAATCTAACTAATAGACATATTTATACATACTATACGTATAATACAATATACATGCTGGGATTCCTTTTGATTAAATTATTTTAAAAATCAACTATTTTCATTAAATATGGTTAATTTAAGTTATTAAACATGTTAAAGAATTTGATAATGAGTATTTTTTATTAATTGTTTAATAGGTATAATGTGGCAGTATTTTATAAAACGACTTTAATTACTTTTGTAGTATTATTTAACTTTTAAACCTTGCAAATTAATTGAATTAAAATTGTTATATAAAACATTTTCTTATATTTTTTAATTATTATTATTACCTACTTACTTTTTGTACAGTAATAGTAAGGAAGTAGTGAATAGTGTGACACTTCCAAACCTTTATTAGACTTAGTAATGTCAATATTAAATGTATGCTTCTGTATCTGAAAGTGCGGAGGGTGATAAACATCACTGCATCTAGGCCTCAGTAGGCCCGTTGTGCTACCTCCTAAAGGGGACTCCTTACTCAGTACGCTGCGCATCCTACTGAATTAAAGTAGGTGAGAACGTCGCCGAGGGAAATCTCCTTAATGTCGGCCAAAGAAAGCCAATACTCGCCAGCATGGATCTTCTCTTGGACAAGAGTGCAGGAGTCCAAAGGATGTGCTTCACCTCTCCTGTTCACAACCTCTACACAGAGGTGTCATTTATGCCATTTTAAAGAGTGTTTTCGTAGTTAACAATGTCCAGTAAGAACGCCCGTGATTAGACGAAGGCTCGCCCTAAGCTTTGCCAAGTAATGTTTAGCTGTATCTCTGTTAGGATAGTTCAATAACTCAGTTGTAAACATCTAAACTCGCCACTAAAGTCATTATTCGGCCTTGTAATGAATCCAACTAACATTTTTGTTTATAAGGAACGGTTCTTTTCGATTACCTATTTAAAAACAGAACCTATCAATGGTTCGCGAAACGTTTTCGTTACTCTTATACAACCCTTATAGCACTTAATTGGAGAATATTATATAGGTAACGGGCACTAAATTTTAGTACCATATAAAACCTTTACTTTCCATTTATTTGTAACCAAGAGGTTGTCGTTACCTTTATAAACCATAAATAAGTTTTATAGTGACAAGGAATACATTTTTGTTGCCGCTATAAAACCTTAATATTCCTTATAAAAACCAGTATAAACTTTTTGATCTACAGTGTTTATAAACACCAAATCAAAAAAGCCTTCTTTTAGCTTCATTTCCTTCTACTTTGTTTGTTTACAATATGTTCTATTTCAGGTCCTTGTCATTATTATTCTACTTCTACTTTAAAGTTGACAGCAATGGATTTTTACTTTGATATTATCAAAATGGCGTATTAAATAATTATTATAACAACTTAAATACTCTGAGAATTTTTCATGAGGACTTAATTTTACTTGGCACGAAAGATTTATCGAGTAATTTTACAATTTACCCTTCCTAAAACTAAAGCGCCCCTCCAAAGGGTTTTATAAAAATATATTTTTGTAAAAACCTCAAAATTAAAATAATGTCTCATAATTGGTTTTTTGCGAAAAAAATTGCCCAGCATTTCTTAACCCCATGTTGTATGGCTTAAAATTATATTTTTTTTGTGTAAATATTTATGTTAATTTGGACACAATCATAAAAATGGCAGCGAAATAAAAGGACGCCATATTCACCATTTCGCTTTTTAAACAACTATAGTTTTATATGAGCCTTGAAGTAATAATAAACACCTTAAAAACTTTTAAAAAACTTGGCTGATTTAACACCTGATGGTGTGCTTCGCAAAATATTCTCGCGGGTTTTAGCGCACTTTCTATAAAAGCTGCTACTATATTTAACTTTTTTCTAATTTTTCTTTCCTGTGACATGTTTTACTTACAATCAATTATTAAACATTAAGAAAATACAGAAAACAATTATTAAACATCCTAACCTAAAAAATATAGTGCCCCGCTGTGCCCTTTTACATGAAAAAGTTGCTACTGGGCCTATAAGTTTTATAAAATGCTTTAGGTTTTGTAGAATATTTAGAATATTTATTAGGTGCTTTAAGATTTAAAAGGGTTTTACGAAGTAAGCTATAAAACCCCAAGAGTAAAAGTTTTATAATAAGGTTTTTAAGAACGCTATAAAACCCTTTTAAAAAACTTTAAGAAACCAAAACCAAAGATTTTATAGATAAGGTAACGGAAACATTTTGAATGCAATATTATAAAACTTTAAGTATTTTGGTATTTTCTGGGCGTCTTTCAAAAGTTGTAACACCGATAGTTTTTTTTATAAAACTATTAAAACTATTAAAAAATTTGAGTTCCTTATAAACCTCTTATAAATATCCGTTACCGTTTAATAAAACTTTAGGCTCCGAAAAATGTTAGTTGGGTAACTAACTTTTATTTTATGGTGGTAAATACCTTATTATCGTAGACCTTTTTTTACAAATAAATTAAAGTTAATTAGATTTTAAGCCACATAATGTTCACCTACTAGAATTATTACAAACATGCGACTTTTTGTCGACTTTTACACGAAAAAAACTAAATAAACAGATTTATTAACCTGTTCTTAAAACTCATGCAAAATTATATCCCTAACTTTTAAAATAAGATCTATATAACCCTGCAAACAAAGCGCATTATTACACTAAAATACAGTGAAAAGTATTTAAATAAAAATATTATTCATAAGTTTATCATATCTTATTTCTTTTGAAAAAGTTTTTATAATAAACTGTTATCAAACATATTTTGTGTCAATTTTAAATACACCCTAATTTGTTATTAAAACAAAATTTGTATGCATATAGTAATACCAGAAAATATAACATATGATTTTAATAACTTAATACAATTAAACCGCACAAAGAAAATGTTGAATACAATTGTCGCTTTTGTTGTAAACGTAGTAACTTAACTAAAGTTATTGTAAAGCCGTGTCCACACCGAACGCAACACATAGGAAGATTATTGTTATGTTTATATATATAATAAACAACTATTTATTTCTACTATTGTTTTATTGTATTCTTTGTCAATCACATATCATAATTATGAGGACAGTAATGGTCACATTTACAATTTTCTACTAATCACATTTTCTCACTATCTCGTCAAGGGCTCAGCAACAACTGTCCTTCTGTGCATGTGCACCACATCGTTCAACTTCCGCAACAAGGACAGAAACTACATGAATATAAATGCGCGGCTTGTGCCGCTAAATTCAAACCTGACACCTCCACCCTTAAAATATTTTGTAGTCTTTAAACCTCAAGGGTGTCCTTTTTATTCTTTCTGTTCTTGTGGCTGAAGTTTGCTCTATTACAGTTACATTTCTATCACTATCTTTATCATTCATACCAGTACAAGAAACACTAGGACTAATAACATTTGTAAGTCTATTGTTTGACATATTTTCTGTAAAATTATTATTATTAAAACCTGACAAATTTTCCTGATTAGGTATATTACAAGTTTGGACATTTACATTTTGTCCCTCTATTACATGTAAAGCAATTTTAGAATTTGATTGTTCGACCTGTTCCCCCTCATTATCAGAAGCACAATTTTCTTTTTCTACCCCTGATGTTTTTTTGTATCTCGGTGTGAGTTTGTTTTTCAATTGTTTTGGAGTGTGACTGTTGGTCTTCCCACTCCCTTCTGCAGTGTCTTTCTCTTATTTGGTTTGTGTGTCTTTTCCATATCCTTCCATCCTTAATTTTACAAAGGTATACTGACCTACCAGTTCTCTCGACTACTACAGCTTCTAGCCATTCCTTCCTATTTACTTTTCTGTAATCTCTTACCCAAATTGTTGTTCCTTTTCCGAATTCTCGTTTTCTTCTTGAATTAGCTTGTTGCTGGTCTTGTCGCAGTTTTTTTTTGTTACTTTCGTCTTTCATTTCTATACACAAATCCAGTCTAGTCCTTAACCTTCTTCCGAACATTCTGTAGGCTGGACTTTCCCCAGTTGTGCTATGTTCTGCGTTCCTATAATGCAACAAAAACCTTGAGATTAGTGTATCTAAATTGGATGCTCTTGTTTTTGGATCATATAGTGCTGCTTCTAATTTCTTTTTGAACGTTTGAACATTTCTCTCAGCTGCACCATTTGATGAAGGGTTAAACGGTGGTGTTGTGATGTGACGTATACCATTCTTCTTGAAGAAGTTTTGCATCTGCTCTGACACAAAGCTCTGCCGTTGTCTGATACTATCTCCTCTGGCAAACCAAAATCTGCAAACAGTTTCCTCAGTTTAGTTTCTGTTTCTGTCGATGTCATGGTTTTTACTATAAATACGTCAACCCACTTTGAATAGGCATCTGTCACCAAAGAAAGTAATTATTAAACTTCGGTCCTAGAAAATCTATATAAATTCTTTCCCATGGTCTTTTAGCTAATGGCCATGGTGTCAGTTCTGTTTTTGGTGGGTCTGGCAGTACTTTGGCACATCCAATGCAACTTTTTACTTTAGATTCGATGTCCTTGTCTATATTAGGCCACCATAAATATGAACGAGCTGTCGCTTTTGTTTTAACTATCCCCAGATGAGCGGAATGTAACTCAGTTAACATTTCTTCTTTTAGAGATTCGGGAATAACTATCCTTTTGCCCCACCAAATATTATCTTCCATGATGATAAGCTCATCTTTACGAAAAAAATAAGGCAATAACTCCTTTTTAATGCTGTTTTTATCTGGCCAATTCTCGTCTTTAATATAATTAAAAATAATTTGCAAATTTTTACTCTTTTTAGTCTCTAAAGCTATTCTTTTATTATCAACTGGCCAGTCTGTTGCCTTTTCTACAAAATTGAGGTATGTTATATCATCGTTTAACAAGGTGGTAGCCTTTAACGGTGCTCTAGACAAATAATCTGCAAAATAATTAAGCTTACCACTAATAAATTCCATCTTATAGTCAAATGCTGACATAAACAAGGCCCACCTCTGCAGCCTGTCCCTATGTCTTTGTGGTATTCCTTTATTTTCTCCATATAATCCCAACAATGGCTTATGATCTACTCTTAAGATAAACTTACGTCCCTGCAGATATTGGCTAAATCTTTTGAGCCCGAAAACCACTGCTGCTGACTCCAAATCTACCACTGCGTAAGACTTCTCATTTGGCATAAGTGTACGAGACATACATGCTACTGGTTTTTCTAAGTTACCTTCCTTTTGCAGTAAAATAGCGGATAATCCATCTGTTGAGGCATCGGTTACTAAAATTGAAGTTTTATTGGGATCAAAATGAGTTAAAGTCATATTATCTGCATGGATCTTTTAATTTTAAGAAAAGCCTCCTGAATTCCTTATTCCAATCAAATTTACAACCTTTTTGCAATAATTTATAAATGGGACACAAAATTTCTGCTAATCGAGTACAAATTTACTATAATAATTTACTAAACCACAAAACGATCTTACTTGGGTGACTGATGTTGGTATTGGTGCATTTAATATTGCTTTAATTTTTGTTTCCGTTTTTGTGATTCCCTCAGCCGAAATTTTATGCCCTAAAAACTCCAATTCACCTTTAAAAATTCACATTTGTCTTTATTCAACGTTAAACCTGCTTCTTGTAATTTTTCTAATACTCTTTCTACGTTATTAATATGATCTAGCATGTCCGCACCCATTATTAAAATATCATCCAAATAATTGCACACCCCTGGTAAACCCTGCAAAAGCATTTCAAGTTTCTGTTGAAATATTGCGCTTGCCGGAGAAATGCCATAAGGCATTCTCAACATTTTAAAAATGCCTATATGGGTTGACCAAGATGTCAATTCCTGCGCTTGCTCGTGCAGTTCAAACTGTGCATAAGCCTTACTCATGTCTAGTTTACTAAAAATTTTACCTCCATTTAACTTCTGTAACACCTCTTCAATTCTAGGAAGTGGAAATCGCACATTTTCAAAATACTTATTATTGTCGATTTATAATCTCCGCATATCACTTATTCCTCCATCTGGTTTTACCACTGAGGGCTATCGGGGTTCCCCATGCACTCGTCATCACTGGTTGTATAACTCCTTGTTCTGTTAACTTCTCCAACTCCTTTCTATCGGTATCTGGTATGCAAAAGGCACAGGTCTAGGTCTACAAAATATCGGTTCAACATTATCTCTCCCAAAAGGGAATTTAATCTTTTCAAATCTGTAAACACCACAATTTT
>JAHBCN010002791.1:0-85011 GCA_019359885.1 Listronotus oregonensis | reverse complement strand
GAAATTAAGGAATATGTACAGTTATCACTTGAAAACGGTTGGAGATACTTCACTAACCGAAACGTTGTGTAACAAATGACAAATAAAGACAATGGAAGTCCAAGATTTTAGTGTTATTGAGATGGAGTGATAGTTATCAACACGCTGATCAAGTCTCCACTAACACAAAACCCGAAACCCCCCCACTAAACAAACATACACAAATTTAGATAATTATTCTATTTATAACCTTGTCATTTAAATAACAATCTTTAAAACATCTCAGTAGGTTGCATAAAACTGAAATACGCCTCGAAAAGAATTCAAAAAGAAGCCATTTAACGCGCAAGCCTAGCGAGCCCTTATTAATGCCTTCTTGGTTAAAAAGCTATTTTAGTTTAAAACTTTGTACTCAACATAACCTAGTCACATAAATATTAGCATTCATACACTTGTAAGATTGGCTACCTAAAACCGAAATAAATTAAAAAAAATAAAAATTGTGATTTTCATAACGAGCGCCAGAAGGATATTGTAATTAACTCAAGCATTTATTGCCAGATAACGATTTTAACCCTAAACCTGCCCCAATCGTTAATCGCCCATAATAATTACATTTTTATTTAAATAGCATATTTTGCACCAAAGCCAAATTTAAAATTATAACTACTGCCTTTTTCTTATCTAATATTTTATGTAGGTGTATCTTTTTAAGTAAACGCCATGATTTTCATATTGTCTTATTCCCACATTAGTTCTTCTCTTTTTAAACCAACTATGTCGAATTTCGTATCAACATAATTATATTTATTTTTATAATTAATTTAATTTTTATGTTTCAAGGTAAGGCGGTAACTCTCGCCTCATCGGTAGCATGTTTTATTAATTTGCTTAATTATAATTTTAGTTCAAACTATTTACCGTTTTAAAAATACTAAAGACAATTTTAATGACTTTACTTCCCACAGGTACTTCTTGTAGCGTATTTTGTCATCCTGTTAAGTTATTACTATTTTAAACTATATCATCAATAAAATGTCAAAACTAATATTTTCTGTCGTCTTTAAAGTTGCTTATGTATTAAACAAAATGAATATACTCTTTTAGTATTATTCAGATTAACAAACATTACTGGTTGGATAATAGCTACTCATTTATACACTAGCTACTATACATATACATATAATAAATGTATGGATAACGTTTCTATTTTAGTGTGTCAAAAACTATTTCTTCATTATTTAGGGCTGTGTTTATGAATCAGAATTTTATTTTAGCATTAGTATTAGCAATAGTATAAGGGTTAGTTTTAAGGACTTAAAAAACTCTGTTTATGAGTGTTTTAAACTACTTTATTTTATTTCTGCCATTTTCATTGGATTAAACTGTCAAAATTAACCTTGCTCATTTTTAATGGCTTGTAAATTCAATTTAGACCGTCGGCATTGTGTGTTGTTTTAAAGCTGTATTGTTTAATGCTTTTTATTTATTAAAAAAAAAGTTATAAAAAAATTTAAATTAAAAAAATCTCAATCATCTCTACTTCTTTTAAGCTATCATTATATAAAATTGCAAATAATTAGGAGAGTTAAAGTGAGTCTTATTACCTGAAATATGATAATGAATGATATTTTAAGTACATAAGGATTATTCCACACATCTTTAATACTTTATTGTCGAAAGAGTATTAAAAATGTTGAAAAGCAATGCTATAAGAGCTTTTCTTTATTTCGCATTAACAAAAAAAACATTAGCACCTGATTTTTGTCAGCTTTTATTTTAGTTCCGCACCTGCGCAAGTATTACTTTCCTTAATTTTTGTATTAAGTTCTAAAGATTCCTATAAATATTTTTGTTTAAATTTACGTTTATGGATCATGCGACTAAAATGCTTTATTATTCAATTTGTATTTATACACTCACCCTAACATTTAAGAACCAAAATCTTATTGTTTAAAAATTGTAGTGGTCTGCAATTACCACAGATATTTTTTTCCCTCTTCTATTTATTATTCCTGCTGTGATCTATTTCCGGTATTATTTTTTTCTTTTTTCTTTGGTATTTTGTTTATTTTCTATTACCCTGCATATATTTTTTTATTATCATAAAAACATAAGCCGGATATGATAAGATTTTTTATAAGTATAAAGCCCTATAGTCAGATATCCTTTACTGGCTTAGTAAAAAGTCTCGCAATGCTTAATTTTTTAACAGTGATATTGACACTGTTGCCAGATTTTCCAGTTTTTTGCTAAACGTCAACTTTTTTTTGTTTAAATGAAATGTCCCATTTATATTCAATGCAATAAATTGGGCGAGCCAAATATAGTACGAGTCCAAATTTTTTAAATTGTGTTTGTACAAGTTTCTGAGATATGTTATGTCCAGATTTTTAGTAAAAAGAAACACAGCGCCTAAATTTCCTAAAGGCCGCTTAATCTGTGTTTACCAAATTTAATATCTGGGGGTTTTTGGGCATACGAAATGGAATGGTAATATGGGCAATGTTACCCGATTAGCCACTTTTGCGATGTTGTCGTATCTTAGCAGCTAGAAGAAATAGAATATTAAACATTTGAGATCTCACTAGATTTAGCAATCCAATTTATATAAACAGGACATTTTATTTAGAATTTCCTGTTTTACCTATTCATTAACTTGATTATTAGGATAACAACAAGATTACGCCAAGCACGAGGTAAGAAGTTCGACGACAGTGCCAATATCACTGTTCAAGTTTACATATCCAAAAGCCCCCGATACCGAATTTTATAAATGCAGCTTTAGCAGTTTTGAAAATATTTAAGCGCTGACATACCTTTTACTAAAAATTCTGTGCTGGCATATTTTACTATTGGAGAAAGAATTTTTAAAATTTGGTATATTTCTATACTTTAGCATGCTCAATTTGTTGCTATAAAAATAATGGGACGTTCTATTTTAGATAACAAATAAAATAACTGTAGCACAAAACTGGAAAAAGTGCCGATATGACTATTCAATTCCGTATGTCCTCTGGACACACTTTGTTATCCTGATTTTAGAGGTTTTAAAGTCATTTAAGCGTTGCTGTACTTATTACTAACTTAGTTTAGATGCTTAGCTCACTATCGAAAGATACTATATATTTAAAAATATCTTTGGACTCTGAATCTGAATTCTGTTTTTTATCAAACTTTCTATAGCTAAAACTGAGATTATTACTAACAGTTTAACCGAAGTAGAAGGGAGCAAATATTTTTTTATACTTTGGTTCTTATCGTATGTTACGTTTGCAATAATTTTTCTTGTGTAGACTTTGTTTAAGCAAAGGTTTCGTCCGCTAGAGTATTTTTTGCTTATTTAATGTCTATATTATCCATATCTTTATATGCTTGTCCCTTACAAATTAAAGAAAATTTCACAAAACCCTTTTTAAATTGGTTTTATTTTAATAATTTATTTGCCTAATTCTAACTTTTATTACCGAACCAAATTAACAAATACTAGTTAATGTAAACAATAACCCTGAAGTAATGTTACAACAAAGGTTAGTTTAGGTTGTTCTTATTTCTTTTAGGCTCATTTGAGCTAAAAAAAAATAGGTACTTTCATTTGAAACCTGCGGCATTTGTGTTACTTTCCAAAGAGACAGGCATTATCATTTAATTTGTTTAAGAAATAGGTTTTTGATCTCCTGCTGAGTTTTTTGATCAATACCTAAAACTTCTTTATAATTCTCCACTGTTTTGGGACTAATGCCCCTTCATTAACCCATAAATTAAATTTAAGTGCGTATATAGATATTCAATCATGATTACCTCTAGATGCATAATCCAAATTCTTAACTTGAGTTATACTTGGTTATATATGTGGTAAAAATGTTTAATAATTGGGGAGGAGCAATTTTTCTCAACCCGGTCTTTGAGTTAAAAGGACCTTTCGAAAAGAATTTCAAAGTATCCTTATCTATCCTCAACCAATCCTACGTAATATGAAATATTAAGTCTAAAAAGGTCATGGTCTAGGTCTCGGAGGAGAGTTATATTTGTGGCCTTTAACTTAGGCCTCATCCTTGCAGATAAAGAAAAGTTCTGCCTACCACCCGGTAAACTAGGAAGTCTGTTCACCGCCCCAGAAATGTAACAAGATTTAAAGTTATTATAAGATGATGTGCTGAAAAGTGACATTGTATCAAAAAATTTTGATGAGCAATAGATGCTTCAGGTGTTGAAGTTCGCGCAGTAGGAGTTTTGTTATGTTTAAATATTATGAACGATAACCAAGAAGTATTTTAAAATTCGTAAAAAGGCACTACAAAGAAGTTTTAAAAAGTTTTTTCTTTATCAGGCTTGCAAAAAAAACGTTACATTAAGTCTTAGAGCTATTTTAGGAGTTTAAAAACTTAAAACCAAATATATACAACTTAACTGCAAATAATATATATTAATAATTATTTTTAACAAAAATTCTTTGTTAAAAAATCTAAAATTAGCACTTCAAAATTAGCACAAGTCCTACTGTGCTGTAAACTAATTTTTTTTCAAACACTCCGTATAGTTTTTGGCAGGTTGAGTTCACTAGATCACTGTGAAGTGTCTCTTCAATGTAAACACAAACACCTGTTTTTTAATGCAAATTTTTTGCAAGATTTTTTAATTTTTTTTAATTTAGTCAAAAATTTAAACATGATACAATCTATACTTTTAGATAGAGAAAATCTTTAAAGATAAAGAAAAATAAATAAAAATTCTTATTTCCAAAAGCAATCAAAAATGAAGACTTACCCGTCTGGTAAGTAAGCAAAATCAAAAAGAGCAAAAAGTACAAAAATTTAAAATTGTACTTACAATTTTAAATTTGTTTACATTTTGCCAATTTTCACTTTTAAACTAACTTTTAAACTTAAATCCAAAAAGGCTTTAATTGCAAGGAAAATGAGCAACACAATTTTAAAAAATTCTTAAATTTTACAAGAAAGCTAATTTATAATATAATCAGGAAATTATAGGTAATGCCAATTTGGGCTTAACAATAATGTTAACAGATTTTAAAAATCTTTAATTTAAAAAAGTCCGTGAATTCAATAATTTTTCAGTCTTTGGCATAATTAGGCGACTAAGGTCCTTTTTCAGACCGGTGCTTTCCGCTGACTGTTTTTAATCTAGTTTAAACCAAGTCACAAAATTTAGAGGTATTTTCAGCGAATGACTAAGTTTTTTAAGTTTTCCAAGTTCTTCCCAAGCTACTTCTGGAGAATATTAGAGCACTATCCCAATTTCCCTGGGAGCATCGTAGGCGGATAGTTACCCAATTAGTTACTAAATTAGCCCTGCAATTGGCGAATTTAGTTAATTTTGATTACGTCTACGCCCCTATTTTTGGTAATATCAGACACAAGACAATATTTTCCCAATCCTTTAATTGCACCCAATAGAGATTTTTATTCCCCGTATTTTAGCGTTTCTTCTTCTTCTTTGGGGGCCGTCTCGATTCACTACCGAAAACAGCGCAGCCTCTTGAGCTTTTTGTACCTAATCTCCCATTTTCTTTTATAC
Source organism: Listronotus oregonensis (assembly GCA_019359885.1). NCBI lineage: Eukaryota > Metazoa > Arthropoda > Insecta > Coleoptera > Curculionidae > Listronotus > Listronotus oregonensis. Next base: position 79,494 of record JAHBCN010002791.1, on the reverse strand, counting down.
CAATCCTTCCATTAGTCTTGTTCCTTCTACAAGTCTGTATAACCCCGAGACTGGTTGGTTGATATATTCCTGTAGGCTTATTTCCGGTTGCCCAAACAATGCCTGTCTTTTGTGATTCAATGCTTCACATTCGCACAGGATATGGTAGGCTGTTTTTTCTCCCTCGTCGCACATTTTGCAACTTGGGTCCCCATTGTATATTTTAGCGTTTAGATCAAGTTAATCTGTTCACAAATAAGATCTCTCCAAGAATCGGGACCAAAAGCGATTTCCAAGCATTTCTAATAGATGCATCCATCCGCAGTAGACTTATTTATTATCATTTTGGTATGAATTTGAAGCTCGGCTTAAGCTCCATGCTGTACAAAAAGAAATCTGGGAAATCTCTCTTTGCTTTCACAAACAAGTGGCTACCAACAATTTTGAAAAAGAAGCCCTGCCCACAAATTTGATTGCATCAAAAGATCCGAAAGCCTACGTGAAACCAAGCTCCACCATTTTAAGGAGATAAGTTTAAATTAAGATTTTAGCCATACTTCAAGCAATTAATGCATTTTATGCTTATTTTAGGTTTTAAACGATGTTAACGCTTAATTTGTCAAGAAGAGAAATGCTTTTTTTGATAAAATTTTGGTTTAAGTTAGTCAGGGCGGCCGGACGTAAAATGCAATGGTATGCCAGAGATTTTAAATACGGTGAATAAAATAAAATTATATAAAATTAAACTTTTTTAAAGAAGAAGCAAAAGTTTTCGTGTGTTTTATGTTTTTATTATTAATTTAAAAGAAAATAACATAAACTGTAGTAATTCTTTAATAAATTAAATGTCATTTAAATCAAAAAAAATTGTTTTCACGACAGATTAATCAAAGAAGTACGAAATAAAGGTGCACCAAGAAGCTTCAAACCCTAAAAGAGTGTGTGAGATCAATTGGGCGAAGGGTCTGCGCAAGAACATGTGGGATGGACCCAAGAGATTTATTTTGTTCAGTTATTACGTTATATTTTATTGGTTACTAAAATATGTGCAAGATTAAGTGTAAACTCTATTAATATTATTTTAACTGATTAGCCGCATTATCCATCGAAGTTCATCCTTTAGTTAAGCATTTGCGTTGACACAGTAATAGTAAAAATCCAGGAAGAATATCTAAAGAGTTATTTATTTATTTATTTGGAAATTGGTGAAATTTAACTCAACTGCTCTTAAACCTACTTTTATTGCAACATTATATCTATAAACAAAAATAGGTGAGGTGTAAAAATGTGTTGCCTTGCGAAATTAATGTTGGCGTATAAAAATTAAAAAAGTTGTGTGCAAATAGTAAAAGATATGCAGTAATTTTTGCTCTCAGAACTCTTTTTAGAAGTTGCCAAGAGTTATTTAAGGGAAGACTCTAGGTGTTTTAATATATTAACGTCAAATGACTTTACCCTACAATCCTTTGAATAAAGATTTAAATGGATCATTTAGGCATTTTAGTAGGCTGCTAGGCAATTCTTATATTATTAGTTAGGCGGAATAATACTTTTATTGTTTTAATTGTTTTTGTGGTAGGTTTATATTTATTGATGTGTACAGGGATGTCCAGATTTAAAAATGTGTGACTTATCTTTGTGGGGTCCTTTTATAGAAAAGTTTACAAACCTTAAGTAATTACTCGCCCAAATTAACGCAAACCTAAATGTAGGTTACCTTTTTATAGTCCTGTGACATTAATTTGAGTCAAATTTCATTTTTTTTAAAGGTGTTTTCTGCAAAATTGGCGTTATTTTGCTTTGTTTGGGTGGGGCTTTCTATGGGCTTACTTTTTTATATCTAAATTTATTTTTTATATTTACAAATTGTTTTATTAAAACAATTTCTTTATGCTCGCAGGGAATTGATATTTTTTGACAAAATAGCTCTATTAACAAACAATATTTGGGACTTAAAAAGGAGTGTAAATACATCCAGTTATTGCATAAATTAATATTATAGAAAAACAGAAATAAAAAATATTACTGATGTCGTCACTTTTATAAACTTGTTTATTTTTATAGCCTTTACTATACCACTAAAAACAATATTTTATAGTAAAAAAATAGTAAAATCTATTGGCAGGTTAAAAAATTTGAAAACAAATTGTTTAAAATATTTTATGCTGTCGGCCGGCTAAATGAAGCATTTTTTTGTGTTTAAGCTTTTATAATGATATTTATAACGCTTTATTTACTTTTCTAAAGAAAATAACGGGAAATTCGGCCAAATGGTCTTTATTATATTTTCCTTTTGCCAAGCTTTCGAATCTATTATATTCTTTTTCTTAGGGTAAGAACAAAAATAAAAAGACTAAGAAGAAAAGTTGAAAAATTATAAAAAAAATAAGACTAATGTTTGTACCTAAATTTGACTTTAAAAGATCTTTTATTATATACTGATAGTCTGTCTAGTCTGCTAGTAAAAAATGATCAATGGTGCTGTATAAGGTTCGCAATAATTATCATATATTTTTTTATTTAAAAATCTATTTCGGAAGCACAATAAAAACTACAATATTAAAAATTATAATTTAAATATTTATTTAATTTTAAATAATTTTACTTATTTAATTTAATTGTAAAAATACTTTAAGCACGTCGTTTCACATTTGAAAACATTGAGCTGTTAGTACCTATGGTAAAACCTAATAAGAGAACTTATTTTAACAAGTCTTTTATGACATAAATTTACTATTAGCCACTTTTATTTGACTTAAATAATTGTAAATTATTTTTTTGTAAATACAATATCCTGTTTATTTCATTGTTGTCGGATGCATAATGAAAAAACAACATTAGAAAAAATTATAATTAAGTTTTTCTTTTATTTAAAAAATGATAAAAAATTAAAATAAAAATACCTAAAATATTGACATGTTAGTTGCTATAGAAAAACCTATTTAAACAAATCAACTCATTTTGTTTTTTGACAAGTCTTTAGTTACTTTAAATGAAGACGAAATTAAACCTTTAAGTTTTAAAAAAGGTGATTAAAATTATTTTATAAATTTTATTATTTTTTTTAGTACTTTTTGAATAAAACAAAATTCTTAATTCTAACTTTTCTAATGCTTTGTTTAATTCTGTGTCCGTTAACAACAAAATATGTAGAGTGTCACATTTAAAAGCAAAAAACAAAGACCATTTTCGGATAAAACGAAAACTTACAAACAAATAAAATTAAAAAAGAGCTTCATAAACCACGGAGATAAACGTTTGTTCTGGAACCTTCTACTTACCCAATGGCTTCTTGACACACCTTATTAAAAAAGTTTATTTTGTAATTTGAAAACAAAATGTCAAAAGCGAATCTCTATTTGTATTTTTTTCATGAATTATAATAAATTTTATTGTCAAATTAAAAATTTTGCAAAGCTTTCATGTTTTCAAAAGACCATATCCTTAAAGCCAGTTTAAATATTTCCACCCAACAATTTTCCAATGCAAATATTTCAGATGCTTTTAATTTCACCAAAAATGCAGATATCCGAAATTTATCTTTAACAATAAAATTCGATTAAATTTTAGAAAAAAAAAAAATAATAACAGAGAATTTTATTTTGAAACTTGCTAAAATAAAAAATTGTCTTACTGAAGTGTTCCCCTTGAGGCCAATACCATCTGGTATACATTTGGCGTGGGTTCCATATCTCAATCCTAGATACAGCCTTGTAAATTTAGATATAGCTCACTGACTTAAAAAGCAAAAGACATCGATTTGAAATACTCGGTGACATAAAAATTAAAAAAAAAACACAAATAATGTACTTGACGTTAATAAACCGAAAGAAAGAATTACGGGAATGCAAAAAAGTCCTAAATCATCAATTTAAACCCGAAACTTAACCTGAACTTCATTGACCAAAACCTCAAAATATCGCATTATGTGTTCGTTAAATACATTATTACTTTTTCTCAACAACTATATTACCCAGGTCTCACACGTTTGAGGTTAAATTCTTATGGTTTGATAGATTAAGGTTAAAGAATATGATACTTAAAGAATAACAATCATTGATTTGAGAAATATGCATTATATGGGCATTTTTAAGATTAAATTTTATGCTATGTCTAGGTTATAAGTTACTCATTTTTGAAAGTTCCAAAATCAGGATATATATTTTAAGAAACCTATGTGTTTGAACGATAGTTTAAAGTTTATGGTTTATGATTTAAAGGTATGCTTTGGGTTTTAATTGTCAATGCCTTGTATTCATGTAATTGCTCCTTTTGATTTATTAACCCCAGGTATATCTTTTTTTAGTTTTTTAGCTTTTAATCACTGGGTATTGCAAAATGATGTTCTTTGGTTTTAAGGTCAAAGAGTTATATTCCAATTTAAGATGGCTTGTAGGTATAATATACAATAGCTCATTAGGAATATAACTTTATTAAAGATGAATAAGAAAAACAACCACTATTTGAGTAAAATTGACGCGTAGCCTAAATTGTTTTCCATATTTTTCACTCTGCGACCTATACCTATACCTAGATATAAAAATTTATAAAACAATAATATGTGTTGTTTAACATAGTTTTTATATTATATCTATTTTTATATTATCTGTTTTTATTTTATATATATTTTCATTATAACTTCTAGTTTTCACATAAAATTGGATAATCATAATTCATCGATCCAAACTTTACGAAACAAAAGTTCCAAACGAATATAGTATAAAAAGTAATAACTATAATATTGTAAAATATTGTGTGTGTGGTAGCGTAGTGGTCAGAGTTTCGGACCGCGGGCCCGTCGATCCGGGTTCGATTCCCAGTGCCGGAGAGACACTTTTAGGTAGTAGTTATTTAAAAATAACGTCCGTGGTGGCACTACCGCGTTGTCTAAAAGGTGCTGTGAAATGTAATATTTGCATGTTTCAGTGCTTGGACAACGTTGACGGAACAACTGGGATGAAATGGGTTAAACACCGGAAAACCCGACACTCATGGTACTTTGGTACTTAGGTCTATATGTATATATAATCCGTAGGATATAATATACATATATAATAATCCTTGGTGAGCTGTCATAAAGATTAAAAAAAAAATCAGGAACTACGCTATTTACATAAAATTACAGGAATATGGTTTTCTTACTTTAGACAACTTCCTCTATATTTTTTTCTCTACTTTTCAGGTTGCTTAAATAACCTAGATGTAGCTTCTATGCATCTAAAATATCCGATAGGGAATTATTGTTAAGCTTGGTAATAAAAACATAAAATATCTTATTTTTTTACAATTATACATTTGCTTTAACTTTAGGTCAAATAGTCCGGCTGATCTAATGTGGGTCATAATATTCATGCTCTGGTTATGGGTTAAACAAATTTTAGCTAAGTAATATGAACAAAAAAAAATTAAATATATAAAAAATAATTTATTTAGGCTTTTTAAATTGGTATAATTCTTTAACTAGTTTATGGTTGCTAATAAGTCTAGATTGTAGTTAGCTGCTAGTCTTAATGTGTACGATAATACTCTTTATTATTGCAAGAGCTCCCTAATGTTTGATAAACTAGGTTACTATTTTATGAATTTTTAAGTAAACAATTCCTAGTTGATATTATTAATAAACATTAACGCAATATTAAGTACGCTTTAGGTTAGGTTAACATTAGCATTACCCACTTGTCGTTTCCTCGCGGATATCTTGTTTCCAAACTATTCTTTAAATAATGTATCGGTTATTACTTGTAAATATTCAACAAGTCCAAAAGTAATAACTCATATATTGAATTATTATTAATTACCACTGGTAAATATATCTTAATATTTGGAAAAAACTATACTTAAATTTCAAACCAGGAAGGTCCTACATCCATTGGCTTAAACATACCTTTAATTTTTTACTAAATTCATTGTCTGTGCTCTTCATCTATCTTTTTCCACGTTAAGTTTTTGGCTTTTTTAAAAAAGTTGATTATATATTCTTTACTTTCCCTCTTTATTGGCGATTTAAATGTCCTTATTAAGGATTGTAATCTAATAAAACTGACCTTTAGTAACTTGCTCGTCGCTCTTATTATGGAACCCAACTACTTCCCTTTACTTCCCAGTCATAATTTAAATTTATTAAATAATTTTCTTACTACCAATTTTAAACTCTATTAAACATTAGTTGGTCGTTGCAAGAATAAGGGCATAATGCATTCTGCCACGCACCATCTGGCTCTTCAACTCAGCCTACTAGGATAAGAGACTTCTGTGGTACCTACTACTGTCTTTTCTCTTATAACTGTTGAAATATGTCAATACATTTACCAAAACAATTCAAGTAAGCATTAAGATCTATGTTTCCCAAAAAAACGCAAACCTTTAAATGATAAACTATTTTTAAATTCATTATTAAGCTGGAATTTTAAAAATTTAAGCTCACGATTTTTTTAACCTAGTCTTTAAAATAAATATTTTAAAACCAAACAGAAAACCAAAACAATTAAATTCCTATTTTACGTCAATGACAGCTAAATCTTTTTGGTCCTTTGCTAACAAAATTGGTAAAAACTTTGGTATTTATTCTTTTTCCAGTTAAATTATGGAAAGGTATTACAGTCACGGAACTATTTGCAAGGTTTTTTAAACTTTTTTTTATGTTGAGGCGGTCCACGAAGGCTTAGAATACTAACATACCGTGGGTGTATAAAAAGAAGAACAAGGTAGATAGTAACAGTGGATTTGGAGCTTTGGAAGGAAAGTGAAAATCTTTGCAGGCAGTAGGGTCGATAGTATAGACACTCTAGGACAAAAGCAACGAACAAAATGAAAATTTTGGGACCTTCACAGATAAACTAAAGAAGGATGCATAAGAGTGGCACTCTGTGTTTCTCTACTAGGAGCTGTAAGAAGTAATTTCTTAGACATGGGAACAATATTCCAAAGAGGGTCTAATTTGGGAGAAATACTTTGTGAGCTTTTTAAAAGATGCGGTGATTATGGATTTAATATATTTATGCCAGTAGGGTAATTTTTGAAAGCAACGTCCACAAGATTAAATGACTTTTTGTTTTGCGGAACTCAGCCGCTTATAAGTACAGAATCAGTACTGGTAGACTTTTTTGCGACGGCAGATAGGATTGCGTTTTTAAAGGTAATAAACTGGACAATATGTTTTGCATTGCAATCTTATAGTAATTTGAGGTGGTTTAAGCCAACAAATATAAGAGTGAAGGGCTAGCGTCATCAAAACTATGGATGGGTTTGAGTCTAGAAAAAAAGGATTGTTGATATATCTGATCTGTATCTGAAAGTGCGGTGGGTGATAAACATCACTGCACCTAGGCCTCAGTAGGCCCGTTGTGCTACCTCCTAATGGGAACTCCTCACTCAGTACGCCACCCATCCTACTGAGTTAAAGTAGGTGAGAAGGTCGCCGAGGGGAATCTCCTTAATGTCGGCCAAAGCATGGATCTTCTCTTGGACGAGAGTGCAGGGCAGTCACAAAGGATGTGCTCCACCGTCTCGTCTTCCTGTTCACAACCTCTACACAAAGGTATGTCATTTATACCCATTCTAAAGAGGTGTTTTCGCAGTTGACAATGTCCAGTAAGAACGCCCGTGATTAGACGAAGGCTCGTCCTAGGCATTGACAAGTAATGTTTAGCTGTATCTCTGTCAGAATAGTTCAGTAGCTCCCTGAAAAAGTTACAGTTTACTGTTTCATCCCATCGTGTTGTAAACTGCTGATGAGACTGTTTTTTGATTAGTTTTCTCATCGTAGACCCTGTCAGACCTACGAAAGGTTCGGGTCCAAGAGGTTTTGTCCCGGCAGCCTTCCTGGCCAACGAGTCAGCGATGCGGTTGCCTTTGGAGTGCGCGTGTCCTTGGGTTCAGCAGAGAGTGACCACATTCATGCTGGAGGCGTCCACAAGGGCACGGTGACATTCTAGTACCAGACTCGAGGTGAAGCGTGGTCTCCTTAGGGCTAGTAGTGTCTGTCTGCAATCCGTATGGATAAGCACGACTTTACCAGTGATGTTTCTACTGCTTATTTTTTTTGCCTGTGAGCTTAGTTTGGAGCACGCTGGCCAACTCACCCATAGCCCATTTGATGTTTAAGTTAAGAGATACAGAATAAATTCCACATCCCGTGCCTTCTTTTGTTTTTGAACGTCTGTGTAAATATTGATTTTACCTGCTACATTTGTGTTCGATTCATGGCGCAATAGAGTCCACTTTCACCTGCAGCAGTTGAAGCTATCGTTGATATAAAAAAGAAATAGAGCAAAATGTTCTGCACTCCAATCTAATATTAATTTTAAGTTCTGTAAAAGAGTTATCTGAATTACTCTATGCTTGTTCTCCGTACCAGGCTTAGGGACTGGCTTAAGAAACTAAATATTAGAGTGAAGGGTTATCGGCAGCGAAACTATGGATGGGATTGATCCTAAACCAAAAATAATTGTTGATATAAAAGAAAAAAATAGAGCTTGTGCTAGTACTTAGCAGGGGGAACTGCAAAACAAATATACTTGAAATAGAAAGATAACTGGAAAGCGAAGAATAAAGTTTTGTGGAAGACCGTAGGAAGGAAATTTGTTGTGGAGTACATAACATGAAACCCGGACAAAGCAACGATTTGGGATTTACCAAGAAACTCAATTGATTTATTGCAAGAATATAAAATAAATAAAAAAAGATCTATTGTGGATCCCCGGTTCCATAGTGTCTGTCAAGTATTACTTCTTATTGCCAGAATATTTTAAAATTTTGGTAATTATGACTTTTTCATTGCGTTTTATCAGCCAAAAAACAGTTCAGAGTATTTCCTTTTCTCAAAAAAGGATAAAATTTCTTTGGGAAAAGGTAAAGAGTCAAAAAGATTATATTTTATTATCTCAAAATGCTTCTAATAATTAAAAAACAGTATAAATGTTGGTTATTGTCTTCTGTTTTTTTCATATTTACCCTAAAATGAAGACCTTTTCATAAAAAATTGGATCACAAAATAACTTTGCTTAGTATACTTAAATATTTAAATAGATTACCTACCGATAATTTAATTATCTATTCTCTTCAGAAGCATAATACTAAATGAAAAGGATAATGCACCGTGGTATGGTGTAATGAAATATAATAGACTACCCATAGCGACTTAAGATTTATCTGATGCTACATTAAAACACTTATTCATACACACAGGTAGGTTAAAAAGCAATGTCATTTAAATGAATCTAAATGAGATACTTTTCAAATGAAAATAAAAACAGTTTAGCCGGGATTCCTGCTATTACAATGATTTATTGGTAAATAAAAGGTTATTGCTATTGAAAGTGAAATCAGAGAGTAATATTTAATCATTTCATATCGATTAACAGTAACTGATTAGGTACGTTATAAAACGTTCTTTTGTAAAAATACATAGTGGTTAAAAATTAAATACCTTATAAATATTTAGTTTTGACTAAACAAAATAAGAGATAATTTGCCAATATCGAATCAAATACGACCATACACTTATACCGGGTGGTGCCTAGCGGAACATAGAAATTCCCTTTTGAATATTAAGGGGGTTAATTAGTGGCTCCCCTGTACATTTTACAGAAAAAAATTAAAATAACTTTTTAAAGAGACCAATCTGACAAACCCTCGTGCCAAGTTTCACTTTGTCAAATCTGCCGTACAGCTGAATACAAGGAATGTTTTTTTTTTCGTTTCATCAATCTCACAACCACTACATTCAAGGTAAAAGACACGTTAACATTATTTTTTATCAAACCTTTTATTTAATGTAACAATTAACTTTAACTTATAACAATTATTACTATCGATCATTAAAAAAATAATTTTATCATACTAGAATTTAATTAAACCAATAGCAGTATCTGGAATATTTTCAATTTATTTTCCCATTAAGCCTATCTGGTCCATTTTAACCATTAAACGTATTGTCAGTAAATTCGAGTCCAAAGGCATCGCAATAAATAATTGTAAATGTTTAACTCAGAAGATCGAAAATAGATCCAAAAAAAGGGAGAACTGAACTCTTAATATTTTACTAGGTGTGGAAAAATAAAATGAAATAAAATACAATAACTTTTTTAAATAATAGAGAATTACATAAAAACATTAATTAATCAAATTTTCAAACCACCCCCCATTAACAGCTTAACAATATCCCAACCGATCATAAAATTCATTTCTAACGTTGTTAAGTTGATATTGCAAAATTTTATTACACTCTAACGAAATAACGTTTGGTAGCTGGCTTAGATTCTCATATTTTACACTTTTATAAATGACACTTAAAGAAAGAAGTCATTTGGTAAAAGATCAGGTGACCTGGCTGGCCAAAGTATCCGGTACCGTGGACCAATAATATTGCCGTTAAAAGCATTGTCCAGGTACTCTCTAACCATACGGGCATTATGGGCGGGGCAACCATCCATTTGGTACCAGATCATTTAATCTTTTCGAACAACTTTTTCCAAGGCGGGTCCAATTTGATTTTGAAATAAGTCCAAATAGGTTTCTGCTGTCAGGTTATAGTCTATAAAAAAGCGTCCAATGGTATAGTGTCCGATAATTCCCATGAATACATTTGTTTTTTGGGGATATTGTGTCCAAGTATAAACAAAGTGATGTTCATTTTCTTGGCTCCATACCGGCAATTCTGAACATTTTGTTCATTGTTGAGGGTGAATATAGATTCATCGGTAAAACAAATATTTCTTAAAAAATTCATATCGTTATTTGCTTTTTTTTATCATTTCAAAACAAAATCCATTCTTCGCTCTTCATCTCCTACCTGCAGCTCTTAATGTTTTTTTTCTAATTTATACGAATAATATTTGTGTTTTTTCGAAGTGCGCAATACCGTTGTATGATGTTTATTTACCTCTTGCCCAAGAACCCTCGTACTAACCATTTTGTTTTCCTCCACACTCAGTAGAATATTAAGATCTCTGTTCTCTTTTGCCTCGGCTCTATTTTCGATATCCTGAGTTAAATATTTACAATTATTTATTACGGTACCTTTGGACACAAACTTACTGACAATACGTTTAATAGTTGAAATGGACGGAATGGGCTTGGTGGGGAAATAAATTGAAAACATTTTAGATACTGCTCTAAAACTGTTTCCCGCATAATGCCACAGGGATACTTTTTCGTCGATTCAATAATTAATATTTTTTTAAATACCAACTGTCACTAATTTATTGACACTTTTCCTCATGCCAGGGACAATATTCATTTTACTGGTGCCTGTTTGATTTTACCTGAACCGAAAATTTGGTAATTTTGCAAATACATTTAATTAAATAATTCAAGTTTCGCTTATTAAAATTTTTTGAAACTTGGCACGAGGGCTTGTCAGATTGATCTCTTTAAAAAGTTACTCTAAATTTTTTCTGTAAAATGTACAGGGGAGCCAATAATTGACCCCTCTAAAATTTACATGAGATTTCCTATATTCTGCTCGGCGACGCACCACCTGGTCATTTAGTTAGAAATAGTAATTTACAAAAAAATAATCACTGTTTAGCATATAAGGGCCGTTAATTTAATAAATTTTTACTATGTAAACTTTAAACTAACCTGTGTGTTGTTGTACCACATACAAAATATCGTGAACGCCATGTTACGTAAAAACATTGTACCCGGATTAAAAATAAACGTCTTTGAAGAACCCTTAATAGAGCAGCAGGAAATGCGTTAACGTCATCTGCACGTAAATATGAGGCCTATAGTTTTTTTAAGCGTTTAGCAGAGAAAAAATGTTTTTCTTTTTTAGAGAGACATTCGGAAGTGTAAGTAAGGAAAAGCCTTAAAAAAGAATTTCTGTTAGCCCACACATAGTGCGAAAATAAAGCACGCCAATGTATATGTATATTAGCATACTAGGTAACAAAAAATCGAAAAACTAAACAGATTAAGTTAAAGAGCTTATCCACATTTACGGGATGTTAGGTTTTGACATGTCACTTAATTCTCATTTGGAATTCTTTTGTTTTTATTTTAGGTATATAATCCGTTCTGGTAATAATAAATTAATATAGTCCTCTGAAAAACCTTTTAACACAGAAAAAATCAAAAATACTTAAAATATAAACAATTATGAAAATCAAATCCATTTAAATATCTTGATAGGTAACTAGTCTTCCATTTTTAACATTATATATGAAAAAAATAATAATAAATTGAATTCCTATAATTTTAAAACAAATTAACATAATTTTTATTTTTATTTTTAGTTAAATTTTTAAAAAGTTTTATTATTTCATATTTTAAAGACCATAACCAATTTGTCATAGAAAATTTGCTCGTATTTAATTTTTCTAGTTTTTATGAAAATATCTTTTAGGCCGATTTTGCACCTGACTTTCAGTGTTTTTTTTCTCGAAAAAGTCATTACATTTTTTTTTTGTTTTTTAACCTACGTATAAAAAGAAATAACTTGGAAAAATATTTGATTTTAGTTTTAAAATATATTTAAAAACGTAAAGATGAAAAGAAATTTTAAATACATTTTTAGTATAGAAAACCTTAAACAATTACAGCAAAAGAGCTTTTGATTATGGAAAAATACAGGATATAAAAAGTATAATGCTTATGATTTTAATGGGCGATAGTAGAGCTCAAAACAAGTCAAAAAGTTTATTTGAAATATGTGTCAAAACTTGACAAATTTTTGTCCAAACTATGTTAAAGTTAGAACTTAAGAAGTAATTATTTTTGAAAATCTTAACAATTGGAAACTTTCGTCCTACTCGCTTATCAGTAGATTCATTTGTTAATAAATTAAACTTTTTTTTTAAATGTTTTAATTTACAAATAAAAACAAATAAAAATATCCTTTGGCTAGTCAAAAAGTAAGAAAAAAATGGAAACAGAGCTGCTCACAAGCCTTGTGCGTGACGTAAAGTCAGTTGTGGTTAGTACATTAAGCTCACCGGCCCGGCCGAGATATTTTTGTTTGTTTTTAAATCAAAAAAAAAATATGCTGATATGTTTTAAATTTATGACAACCGTAATGCAAATGTACAAAAGATTTTTGAAAACGGAATGTGTGCAACCGAGAAGTCTTATTCTTCAAGCAAAATAAAAAATTTCTGTTTTAAAACATAATAATTTGTGTTCTTAAAATGTATATTTGGCCTAATCTTTTGGTAAGTACAACTATATTTTTAATTACAAGTAAAAAACCAAACAATAACTATTTATTGTTTTTTTACGTTAATTTAATTTCAAATTAAATATTAAAATAAATTGCGAGAAGTAATTTTTATTATTTGTATTTAAATGAATCTTAAAAAAAATGTAAATATGCAAAACCTCGCAAAAAACGTTTAACGTTCGACTCGCTGAAAACAATTAACTTTTGACCCATTTTTTTTTGGCTTTTTAGGTTTGTTTTGAGCTCCACTATCGCCCATTAAAATCTTGAGCATCATACTTTTTACACCCTGTATAACTATTTCCTATCGTCATTTAAAGAATATGACCAAGTTCCAGTTGTTAATTTATAATAAAATTTACCCTTTGTTGATATTTAAAAATATATCCACGTAATGAAAGTATAATGAAAAGAAATAAATTAAGATTTTTGCCTATTACAGGCCAAAATTACTTCTATAATTCTTAGTCAACATATGTATTGCCAGGAAGATATTGTTGGTGTTGCATTTATAATTGTCAAGTTCAAAGTAATTAAATATTTTTTTAATTTTTGTTGCTTTAATGGTTATGCATCTTGTCCTTTTAGCAAAAGTGCTATTGACACGTTTTTAGGAATGTAAGTGATCACAAAGTAATTACCTACTTTTTACCTAAAGTTAAAAAAAAATAACTTTATAGATTTAGTTATTAAAAAACATTTTCTGAAAATTCTTAACTATGTACTAAACGAACTCTATAAATAATAGATCAAGAGTTATTGCAAAACGTTTATTTCTACATAGTTTCTCCTGGTGCTGTCACGAAGTTTTGACATAGGTCGTTATTAAATTTAAATATAAAACATAAAAAAGGGATAAATAAGATATGTGGCATAACAGCGTAAGTCCTAAACATAAAGTCACACGTTAAGATTTCTGCAAGAAACGCTTAAAATTTTTATTTTTTTCTTAACTTATTCAGTGTTTTTTTAACTATATACGAGTGGCGGCTCGTGGGTTAAAAAGTAAGGGTTGCAATTCTAATGGTTCTTTAAAAAAATAAATAAATAACCACAATAAACTTAATGTAAATAAATGGACATACAAAAACAGTAATAAAAATCATACAAGTAGCGACATATGTTACACATATAACCAAAATAACAAATTATACTTCAATAAATCGTAAATCAGCCTGCGAGATAAATAAAGGTTTGCAGTGGGACTGCAAACCGCATGCCGCTTATGAGACTAAATTCAGCGCCCAATGTCAAGATAGGCAACTCCATATACTTACGCGTACTCGTAATGAATCCAATTGGGTTTGCATTTTGATTGCAAATTGCAACCATCGCATCGGCATCGGCTTCTAGGATGCGACGCGACGCGACGCGCGATTAAATTAATGATATTTTAGCGACAGCAGTCAAGTTTTTTAATAATTGGGCTGTTATTTCGAGATAACATTAATAAAACAATAAATACAGATGTTCGAATAAATTTTTAAAAAATCTGTAACTATGTGATGATTAATATATATATTTTTAAAATTTTATTTTAAACCTTTTTTGGGGGTTGCGCAAACCTGCAAACCTAAGGAGGAGCCGCCACTGCTATATACTTATAATTCTCTATAAGTTTTGGTAAGTTATATATTTTATCCAATATCATATTTTAATCACTGGTGATATTTAATAGATCTATGAAATTTAGAATGTATCAAAAATATATAAAATACAAATTTTTAATAACCATTTTTATTACGAGTATCTTATGCAAGTAATACGTCTTTTATTATTTTAGGTAAGAGAGAAACTAAACTTTTAAAAATATTATCCTTAAAAATAATAAAACAAAAGCCTAACAATGTTTTTACTTATTGTATCATCTATGTATGTTAGTAAAACTACTTTATATTTATATAGACAAACAAATAACAATTTAATAGAATAAACCTTATTTAGCACATTTGGAAGCATAATGCCATTGTTTTAATTATCCATGTAGTTCAGCAGTTGATTTGTCATAATTTAATTATAAATAATTATTTTAAATTGCGTGAGGAGTTTTCCACTGTAAACGATGTTATAAAAAAGTTAAAATAAAATTTAATCATAAATATAAGTTGACACATACATATTATTCAATTACTTTTTAGGGTTTATTTGTCCAGAAGAATAACATTTAGTTATGAATGTCTTTATATTTTAAAGATATTAATAATTATATTAAAAAAAAAATAATTTAAAAAATATTGTTTTAGGTACATATATAAAGAATTTTAGGACTAATAAGTACAAATCTTATGTGGTAAGTTATAGTATGTATACAGTGTATATCCTATCTTAGCACAAAATATAAAGATCTATTTTATGACAGTTTTTGGCACCATTTTAATGACCCATCTCGGCACAAACCCTCAAGTAAAAAGGGTCGTTATAAATATTTTTTAGAAATACATGCCGTATTTTATTGGGCCATTTTTGCTGTTGGAAAACCCTATTATTAAACTATTTTATGTGTAAAAGTAATTAAAACTAACCAGAACCAACCAAAACCAGCCATATCTAAGGCGCTTTTAAACATTGAATCTGAAACATATTAGGGACAATAGAATAAATACAGCCCTTAGCCTTAATACAAAAACAAAAAATAAGCAGGGATTTCTCGCAAGCAAAATATGAGATTATGAAAGTAACAAATTTGTAATGTTAAAATAGTTTTACATTATTATGTCTATAATAACACGAAAAAGTGTCATTATTGTTTTTTTTAGAATTTGGTGTTTTTTATGTATTTTTTATCTTATTTAAGTAATAGATATTATTTTAGTATGAATTTCTTTTTATTTTAAGGTTTTAATATTATTAATAGATGGTCAAGCTAAAAATCCACTGATATTATGTACAGGGTGGCCCGTTTATCTTGGGGCACTACCTTATCCATAAAATATACACGATAAAAAAAAGTGTTATATACAAGTTTCTTAGTTTAATTCATATTTTAACCATATTTTGCTTTTGTATATACAGGGTACTTCATTTTCCGTGAACACGCATCAAATTTCTTAATTTAAATGGGACACCCTATATATTATTGCATCTTTTGATTTTATGTAAAATTCTAGACACATTTCATTTATAATTTTGCATACTAAAGTCTTACAGTTTTTGACATATCTTAAATTTTATATAAAAAATTACGTTTGCGGATCCTAAAATAATTATCAATTTTTTGTATAAGGAAGCCTTCATTATTTAATATCAATTAGATTTTTTCCTAAAAGAACCTACTTAAAGAGATTTTTATAATATTTTCGTGACTATACAGGGCATTTAAAAATTAAGATTAAAAATGAAATTGAAAAAACTACCAAAAATCAATTTTCTTAAACTGAAACCCCAAAATGTTATACATTTATCTTATGTAGCATTAAAAATAAGGGTGAGTTTGTGTAATGTTGCTTATTCCAAAATTTTGTAGTTTTCGAAATATTGGCAATATAATATTTTTATTACAAAAATGTTATAGTTTGCTATATGGCTCTTAAGTTTTGTTAATAGTTGGTCATGACAGCGTTTAAAAACAATCAAAACAATCAAGTACTACAGAATGTGTGATATATGAAAGAATGAAATGAAATTAATTAAAGACTGGAATTAGTCAATTAATTTTTGCATTTAACTTTTTGCTTTATCTCCTATATACTTTCTAAGATAAGGTAGTGTCGCAAGATAAGCGGTCCATAGTTTAAATAAGCAGATTTTTTAACAAATAGTGACATTCTGTAGTACTTGATTGATTTTTAAACGCTATTACTAAAACTTAAGAGCAGACTATAGCATTTTTGCAATAGAAAAATATTATATTGGCAACACTTCAAAAACTACAAAATTTTAGAATCAGCAATTTTACCCAAACTTACCCTTATTTTTAATTCTAAATAAGATAAAAGTATAAAGTTTGGGGGTTTTCATTTGAAAAAATAGATTTTTGGCAGTTTTTTAAATTTTATTTTTAATCTTATTTTTTTTAATGCCCTGTATAAACATTCATCAAAATATTATAAAAGTCCTTGAAGTACGCTCTTTTCAATAAAAAAATATAATTAAAATTAAATAATAAAGCCTTCCTTATACGAAAAATTGATAATTATTTTAGAATCCGCAAACGTCATTTTTATATAAAATTTAAAATATGTCAAAAACGGTTAGATTTAATTATGGGACATTATTTATGAAATGTGTCCAAAATATTACATAAAATCAAAATATGCAAAACTATATAGAACGTCCCATTTAAATTAAGAAAGTTGATGCGTGTATACATAAAAGTAAAATAGTGTTAAAATATAAATTAAACTAAGAAACTTCTATATAAAACTTTTTCCTGTATCTTGTACATTTCATGAGATAATGTACTGTCCCAAGATAAACCGGCCACGCTGTACTTACTTATTTATCTACTGTGCTTAGATAGGCTATGTAGAACAAAATACCTGGCAAGTCCTGTGCCCAGTTAGGTTATAATTTTCTCGTATACCTGCTCACTGTGCGCAGATAGGTATTCTGTAGAATTAACAAAATTATATTTACTGTCAAGTGTGTTACTGGGGTGTAAATATTTAATTATGAAGTAGTCAGCTAGACCTGTTTTATTTCAGACCTCTGCAAGGCTCAATAAAAATGTTGCGATTATTTAAAATAAGAATGTCTTAAAATAAAATGAGACGCTAATAATAAAAACCAATGTCAATTTTTGTTTATTATAATTAAATATTACCATGGTTAAGTTTTATTCTAACTTTATTTTTAATAAAGCGTTACTCATTGTCTATATTGCATTTATGAGAAAATCTCTGACAATAAAACAACCACAATACCAAGTGTAGTGCAATAGTTATGTTAATTTAAAAATAAATCTGTATGAAGTGAAATGTCCTACAAAGGACTAATGAAGTGCTATTAGACTTTTTGAGTTCTCGGTGTGTAAGTTAGTTTTTCTTAATTTTTTTTCTTCTTATACCTTATTTCACGTATAAATAAAATTGATAATACAGTTTAGATATTATACCTTTACCAACTTCCTCCTTTTTCTTAGTACAGACGAAATTCATGCTTTTAACGTGTTATACATTTTCATAGGAATATTATTTGTGTCTTGATTTAAAATTTTGAAAGCAATTATGAAAATGATACTGCTCAATTGATTTTAATGTGTAATCCTACACATACACATCAAAGTTTCTACTCATTATTTGGACTAATTAAAGCTGTGGTGACAGATGTTTTATCCAAATTTTATTATTAATTTATTTTTGGACTTAATTTAAAAACCTTTCTTTTTCCTTGTATAGTTTCTAACGAACTTAAGAGTCCATTCGCGCCGCAAAAATTGGATCCAATTTGGAGTTCGGGGCATAATGTTTTTCTCAAAAACGGTATAAGTTATCGATAATTCTCAAAAACTATATGAAAGCCAACACTTAAATCTAGGCTTCTGCTGTAATAGTTTTTTAAATTTGGATTTAGTTTTTGTTATTTCCTTGAGTGAAAGTCACCCTAAAATCTGTTATGTTTAGATACTATTATCTCTTAACTTGACTTATATTTCAAAAATCCGTTACAGCAGAGGCTAAGATTATTTCCTTACCTTTAAAATGGTGTATAATTTAGGTCATTTAAGTGAAAAATAGTTACCGAAAAACGTTATGTCCTGAAGGCTTGCAATATAATATTTTTAATGCGGCTATACGAAAATTGCGTTAGTGGGAGTTTGTGAGTCTCCGCCCACCGTCTCCGCGTCCTTTCGCCCGACCCCTAAGGTGTAGCGTAAATGCACTCTTAAGTTATATGAAGTTAAAATTGTGGTATGTATTTATTTTTACATTAACAGTTAACTAAAAAGCCGTATCTTGCCAAGTTTTTATATTAATTTAACAAAGCATGTATTAATGCCTTTACAGAAAAAAAAAATAATATCCTCTTTCTTATTGTTTAATTTAAAAGGGTTCTTAGTTTTAGTTTTATCTTTTTTGCACTTTTAAACAAATAATGTTTGTCCTGAATTCTATAGTCTTCCCTTAACAATTTAAACAAATCACTTTGGATATGTAAAATCATTAAGTGTTAAAGGTATATAGTTTTTATAGATCAAAATATCCTCAGCAATGTAATAGAAACAATAAGGGCAAATAATATAAATAACCTTTTACTATATTAAGGCCAACTGAAGTTTATCAATTTAAAGAAACAATTTCTGCTTTCATAGCGTTGCTAAAACTGTTTATTGTTTTAGACCCGCAGCTGACCGCAAATGAATGGGTCAATTGGCGTTAATCTAATTGTTGTTAATGTCTCTAAATTAATAAAATTGCTGTAGATATAATTGGTATTGTGCGATTGTTTCATAGAAATATGTGTACCTAATATAAACTTAAACTGATAATTATTTGTTAATGCTTCAAATAGTTTTATATGAGAAAAAGGTGCACCAAGCTTATTATAATAGCTTTTTATTCGAAACAAGTTTTTAGAATAGTTTTGTTAGGTTTAAGCTTATGGCATGCTTTTTTTATCTTCAGAGAGCTCACGAAGGCTCAAAGCCTAAGTACTATCGTACCGTGGGTGTCTTTAGATCGCTTATTACCGCGGATCTTAAATATTTGGAGAAAAACAAACGAAACTTTTTAAGTTGGACTATAAAGGTATGCAGGGTGCATGCATAAGTCGTAAAAATACCTATAAAAGAGTCCCCTACAGCTCGTCGGTGAACAAGAGAGGGAAGCTTTTCTGAAAGCGGTGGAATAATAATAAGGTGAACAGCTCTTTTTAAATGAAATCCAGAATTTCAAGGGCTGCGGCAGAAGTCATTCCCCAAGCATGAAGGAAATATTCCAAAGGGGTAAATATGCTAAAGGACTAAATTTGGAAATCATAAAGAATATAGATTAGAAGAGCAGAAATAGTTTCTGGCTAGAACCGAACTTTTTTGAAGCTGCTGTGGCTAAGGATATAATTAATTTGTTTTAATTAAGGTGAAATGACCTTTCTTCCACAAAAATTAGATGCCAATAAGAAAAGGATGGTTATTGTTAGACTTTCGTCGGGACAGCAAACACGATTGTGTTTTAGAGCCATTAAACTGGACACGATTTTCGGCACCCCAATCTAATATTAATTAACGGTCCTGTAAAAGAAAATTCTTCGCTTGTTTTCCGAACCATACTTGGAGACTAGCTTAAGAAACTTAATATTGGAGTGAAGGGTACTATTGTCAACAAATATATGAAGAAGATTTATTGAGAAAGAGTATAGAGCGTTAATGTGAAGAAGATTGTTTTTTGGTGCCAGTACTGACCTTGGGGGCACCTCAGCATTACCTTGAAAAAAGTTAAAGAGTAAGACAGTAAGTGATATACGTCGTCATTGAATAAGAAGACTGAGAGCCAAGAAAAAAGTTTAAGTAAAAGACCATAGGAAGGCAATGCGAGACCTGGTTTAGATGTGTCAGGAGCAATGATCTGGGATTCACCAAGAAACTCAAAGGTGCTGTACCAGTTTTGTGTGGAAATCCGTACTGCCTGTTACAGAAACTTTTATGTTTTTATAAATACTGTAAAATTTGGCAACTAACATTTTTTTATTGCCTTACAAAAAACTGAGAGAAGAGATATGTGTGTATTATATTTTCTGCAATTTAACATGGTTTTTAAATTATAGTTTACATCTGTTTTTAACAAGAGCTTCCATAGACTATTAAAGCACTATTAATTAAAGTTTTATAAGAACATAATTTTGTGTCTTGATTTAAAATGTTGATAGCTATTATAATGATACTGCCCAATTAATTTTTATGTGTGAACCTACACATACACACACACACACACAAGTTTCTACTTATTACAATGGCACTAAAATCTTGTACTGCAATTGTCTTTATTTGTTATTTTTTACACAACTTTTTGGTTACTGATGTTCTTCAACCGTTTTCAAGTGATAACTAAAAACTATTCTTAAAACTTATATACTATCCTTTGTTCATCGAAGCTTGACCAACTTTTCACGGTTCAGCAACGACTGCCACATATTTGGAATATGGATGCTAGGATTGCTAAATTTTGGTTGTTTACAATTATTACAGCTTCTTTAAAATTTCGTTTCTTCCAGTGGGTTTCTTTAGGAATGGTTTTTGCTTTCGACCATTGTATGCGGTGTTGTTTGTACCAAGCGTGATCGGCAATCCCTGACTTTGACGTTTTACCTCGTTCCGTCTGTTTTTTGTGTTCTTTTTTTCTAACTTCGAGTGGTCTTTTCGTTTTCCCAATGTATACCTTACCACATTCACAGGTAATTTGTCATTATGTGAAACATACTTCTTAGAGTAGTTTGGGATTTAAATGCCGTTTTAATATTATACTTATTCGCTTTTTTGCGGATCTTTTCCGAAGTTCCTTTAATATTTGGAACTGTCATAAATATTTGGTTACGTGGAGTCTCGTTCAAGTTAGAGTTTCTTGTCTTATTTTGATATTTGTCGATTGTTTTCTTAACCACTCTCTTACTGTATCCGTTCTGCTAAAGATCCCTTGTTATGTTACTTATTTCCTCTTGCAATGATTCCTTACGTCACATAAGGTCACTGCACGATAAGTGTGGGTAGGTTTTCTGTATACCGAGGTTTGTATATGTCCATTATTTTGTTTGACTAGAACGTCAATAGAAGGTGGGGCCAATTTTGCTTCTTCTCCATTGTAAATTTAATACAAGGTCGAAGGAATTTAGATGTTTTAAGAAACCTTTAAGTTCTTCGTCTCTAATTGTACATACAATAAAAGTATCGTCACCATATCTTAGCCAAACTTTTGGTTTGATTAGTGTAGTTCTAATTGCGTGTTCCTCCAAATATGTATGTTCATACAAATATTTTCTACCACTGGGAAGAGCGATAATCCCATGGGAAGCCCATCATCCTGCGCGTAGTACTCATCTTTCACCTGAAAGTAGGAACTATGGAGGCAAAGCTCCAACAAATCCATTACTCCATCCGGCGGCAGGGTGGTGCGTTCTACTAGTGTTTTATCTTCTTTAAGCTTGGCACGCAGA
Source organism: Listronotus oregonensis (assembly GCA_019359885.1). Lineage (NCBI taxonomy): Eukaryota > Metazoa > Arthropoda > Insecta > Coleoptera > Curculionidae > Listronotus > Listronotus oregonensis. The sequence goes on along the minus strand of JAHBCN010002791.1, from coordinate 57,269 downwards.
ATGCTTAACGATTCTTCTACGGATATGTTGGTGTGCAGACAAAACTTACAAAAGTATCGTCTGGTCCTATTTCTACATTTTTAAGAATATCAACAAAATTACTAGAGGTTTTAACAAAAGATGGATACTTACCGACCAGCGGTTTAATGGAAATGGAAATCTAAACTGAAAGAGTGATCATTTCTAGTAACTGATATACGTCAATACGAAAAAAACTGGAAAGCTAAGAACGAAGATTAGGTGAAGGATCATAGAAAGGCAATGCGAGACCTGGTCAAAAGCTTTGGATGTATCAAGAGCAACGATCTAGGGTTTATCAAGAATTTTCAAAGGAATGGTTCCAGTTGTTTAAGATAAGGAAAAGCAGATCTACTGTGGAAGTTCTGTGATGCAATCCGTACTGTCTGTCATATAAAATGTTATGTTTTTTCAAACACTGCAAAATTTGGCAATTATTTTTTTATCACGTTACAACTAACTGAGAGAAGAGATATAGTTCTATAATGAGAAAGTAGACCTTTGGATCTTTTCTTTAAAATAGATTGTAGTAATAAAGTAATCAAAATTGTTCTTGTATAATTACTAGGACATTAGGCTCAAACAAATGTGTGCATATAATTTGGTTTTGTATATGAAATCTTCTGCGGTTTAACATTGTTTTTAAATTATATTGTACAACTGTTTTAAATAACAGCTTTCATAGACTTTTTAAGCACTTTTGATTTATCTTACGAGATAAAAAAAGAGTTAATACAAAAATAAGAACGAATGTAAAAATATTTTCATTATTTTTCAGAATACTCTGCATTTAGAAATTAATTTTATTCAATCAAGTTAATATACTTTAGCACACAACTACAGATAAGCATTATATTATTTCAATGTCTGTAACAATTTAAGCACCTAATCTTTTAGTTAATCCACAACTTAATATTCACATATAATATAAATTTAGACCTTTTCTACCGCTACTTGTCGGTGTAGATTAGCAAGATCATAAACCTTGAACATAACCATTAATAAAATCAATAATATAAAATTATTATTTTCCCATGTATGCATTTATGTATTAGTAGCATACATTTGTTACGTCAGTTTCTAATGGCTAATAAACGAAACGGAAAACGCATATATGCTAATGACTTTACATCTGCTGCAGTAGATATTTATATCCTTGAATTAAGTCGCCACCTAAGACACTTAAGTTTGTACCAATAAAGTAATAAATGATAACATATTAAACTACTAAATGAGTACAAAGATGTTCTTAATGATCAAATATAACACCACGTATTGATTTAAGATGTATAAGAGTAAGACTAGATATAATTGACAAACAAATAAAAACTTTTTATTTAATAGTTGCGATTTGACTTAAGACACTGTTATATAGCTTTTATAAATTTACCACCAAATAAACACAATCATGAAAGAACGTCAGAAAAAACGGATGAGCTAGCAGGACATGGATCATCCACACCATACTTTGGACCAGAACCTGCCCTTGGAGTGACCAAAACCACAGCACAAGGGCAAACCAGGGCATGGATCCGAAACAAACACAAGGAATACTGGGAGAATCTTGGTAGAATAAGACATGGAAATGGCTTTATAAGGGGCCTATCCAAAAGAACGGAGGAAGAACTACTCAGACAAAGTGGGAAAAGACTTCTCATAACAGTAGGGTTGCTAAGAGGGCACGATAACCTAAGAGGGTACCTACAGAAGATAGGCTCATACAATGGGGACCCAAGTTGCAGAATGTGCGAAGAGGGAGAAGAAACAGCCTACCACACACTGTGTGAATGTGCCGCGTTAAATCACAAAAGACAGGCATTATTTGGGCAACTGAAAATGAGCCCACAGGAATATATCAACCAACCAGTCTCGGGGTTATACAGACTTGTAGAAGGAACAATTAAGGGACTAATGGAAGGATTGGTATAAAAGACAATGGGAGATTGGGCACAAAAAGTCCAAGAGGCTGCGCTGCCTCCGGTAGTGAAAGACGGCTCCCAGGAAGAAGAAGAAGAAGAAGAAGACGTCAGAAAGAACGCCGCAATTTTCTTCTGGAAAATGGGTTTCAGCCAATTGTTTTCAAACTTTGCATAATAAAAGTTCTTAACACGCTGATCAAAAGTCTCGCCGGGCACAAAACCCGAAAACATCTCCAACCCTCCAAGATCACCCTTCAAGGTCACTGGGGATTTTTCTTATGGAAAATGGATCTTGGCCCATTATTTTTAAACTTTAAATAATAATTGTTCTCAATACGAAACTCGAATAGTGGGGAGAGGGTGGCTTGGGGGAGTTTTTGGTTCTCGAAGAGACTTTTGATCAGCGTGTTAAGAACTATCACAATGCAAAGTTTAAAAACAATTGGCCAAAACCCATTTCCACAAGAAAAATCTCCAGGAACTTTAAGGCTGATTTTAGGGGGTTAGGGGTGTTTTGTGCCAATGAGACTTTTGATCAGCATATTGAGAACTATCACTTTGCAAAGTTTAAAAATAATTGGCCAAAATTAATTTTTCATTAGAAAAACTCCCGGTCACATTTAAGGGTGATTTTGGGGAAGTTAAGTGGGGTTTCGGGTTTTGTGCCCCGTGGAGACTTGTTCACTATGCAAAGTTTGAAAATAATTGTCCGAAACCCATTTTTTACAAGAAAAATCCGCAGTGATATTTAAGGGTAATTTTGGGGGGGGGGTGTTTGGAAGGTTTTCGGGTTTTGTGCCCGTGGAGACTTCTAATCAGCGTGTTGAGAACTATGCAGAGTTTTTTATAAGAAAATTGCGGGGTCCTTAAGAAGTTGTGGGCTCCTTCGTCAGCAATAGCTAATATTATTTATTAGTCGATTTAATTGAAATGTAAAAATGATTTCAACAAATATTGTTGGAACATTGCTTACTTATTTCTACTCACTTCTATTAAAGCCCAAACTGTCAATTTGTCAGTTTTAGTACATGTCGTTAAAATATTTTTATTTTAAACCTGTGCAAGACCCAATAAAATTCTTGCGAATTATTTCAATCAAAGTATATCTAACAATAAATTAAGGTAATAAATATAAAAACCAAATTCCAGTATTCATCATAATTTGATATTGATACAACATGTATAGAACAATGCCTTAAAAAACACAATTATGTTTGTAGTCCCGGAAAAGGGCTATCAATATTCATCATTCATTTATGAAAGGCCAAGTTCTGCAGAAGAAAGAATTATTTAATCTTACGATTCGCTTATCGAGCCAGCAGATATTTTTTCTTCTATCCTATATATATTCTTATGTATTCCAAATCAGACCTTCTTTACAATATTTTTTCCATGTCTTGAAAATGTCTTATCCCACAACTTTTAGGATTCCAATGAAGAGCCGTTCATCTAATTGAAATCCCACTCTTACAGAAAAGCTTGCTTCTACTGCCTATTGATTAGCTGTAGGGATATGTCGTTCTTTTGTATGTATTTACACGGCTTCTGCTCCGAGTTATCTAATATAATTCCTTTTCTAACAGCTCCCTATAGAGCGACATGTAGTGCGACTTTTATAGATCCCTTTGCAGCCCATCTGGAAATGCTCCAAACTTCACCCTTTGTTCGTTTCTTTATCTCCAGAGTGTCAGTGAAACCTGCTGCCTTCAAATGTATTCATATATTCTCCAAGCTCTCGTTTTATAAACTAACTTTTAATTTATTTAAGACAGCCACAACATAGTTAGTACTTAAGCTTTAGGCATACGTGGTCTGTCGACAGATCAAAAAGAAAAAAAAATCTAGATTTACCAATATTTGTTACAATATTGCAATTTTGACGAAAATATCTGACAATAAAACTACAATAACAAGTGTAGTGAAATAATACTTTTTGTTTCCTATTTAGTTAAAAACACGTCTATCATACGTCTCGTGTTCTGGGTATGTGACTCATTTTTTTATACAAAATCAGTAATATAAATAAAAATACAGGTGGCACACCAAGATATAAAATATTTTGCAGGTTAAATACTCCTTGGCTCGTTTTTTCAGGTGAAGAATGCTTCTGGGTACCCACTATCGAAAAATAAAGTATCGCTTGCAAATATCTGTGGGCCTAAGTCCAATTGTGACTTCACTTACCATAACATTCAACCATCTAAAATCCACATACTTTATCTAACCAAAACTCTTATCAGTTCTAAAACATCCATCAACCACCTTCTTTTTACAGGGTACAAACTAATTTTATCTTTTGTTTCCATGGCATGGAATTATTGTTTCTTAACACTTTCTGTATTACATGTTACACTTATACTTAACAACACAAAATTTTAAAATATCTTGCTTTAAATCGAAGTGGGCCACCTAAAATCTTCTGATCGGTTTCACTATACGCTATAGCTAATTAATAAAGAACCCATAATTAAACTACCAAAATTGGTCTTGAATGGATTATTATGTAGATTTTTAAACAATAGAACATAACTTTTAAGAGCAAGCTTTTTAGTTTTAATTGCATGGTCAGTGTGCGGATGTAGGTAAAAGTGGTCACTTAAGGTTATTTTTTCTTTTAAACTATCTTTATTGCAAATAATTGTTTTCGGTTTCTTTTGAACAAGTAAAAGTTATGTTACCCAATATTCCCTTAGGGTAAATATTCTGATGTTGCATTTAGGATTCTTTTTAGGTTTAGGAAAAACAAAAGTAGAAACATAACATAAAAACTGCCGTTGTCACTGTTTACACTTTTATACTGACATAGCAAAAGCCAAAAAAAATCAAATACCTCCCCTAACTAAACCTACCTTTAATTAAAACTACCTTTAATTTTAAAAATTAAAATAAGAAATCCTATAATTTTATTGTTAGGGTTTTGATAAAGATTTGGTTTCTATATGGTAATTATTATTTAAACAAGGCACTAACATGATCGAAAAAATACTGTGGCAATATGAAGAGGTATTCAAATTAATTGTCCGACATTAAAAAATTTTTAATGGTCAAAATACAAAATTGTTTAAATTAGCAAACTCGTAGTATTTTTACGTCCTTTAAAACTAAAGCAAAGAGTAATAATTGTTTTCAACAAGAGAGGACACTGGGCGAAACATCAAAGGAATACGCCAACATTTCCCATTGACCTTGTGCCATCTTTTTGGTCACAACATTGTTGCCGGTATCACTGACTTTTATTAGTCGTTACAAATTTTGCAATAATGCAATTTTCTTTTTTCATTTCAATATTTTTTAGTAAGTTTGTAAGTTTTAATTTGGTTATACATTTGATAATTAAAAATATTGATATATGATTAACTTAAGGTGTATTTTATACCCAAAATAATAAGGATATATACACTATGCTCGATACCTATTATTAAGATTAATCATAAAAATATTTTTTTTGATGCCCCTTTTATCAAGATTTTTTCTTTGGAGCAATAACAATTTTATCTGACTATCCCTTTTCAAGTCTATTAGACATTATTATATGAGTTGCACTATCCATATTATTAAAAAATGTAGTGAAAATTACAAGAAATATCCAAAAAACCAAAAAATCACTTTAAGCAAGCCGACAAACACAGGTCGAAGGTTGAATGCAGTCAGTTTATTGTATGTCACATGTTCGATATGGCCATTTGCAACTTTGCAATTTTACCATTTGAATGCATTCGATGTAAAGATTGTGCAAACGAGGTGACGTGCGCTCTTTGTCATTGTTATTACTGTAAACAAGGATAGACAATGATTACGACCGTCGTAAGACTCGCATAAAATGAACACTTACCAGCCTAATTTTTGGATTTTATGTGCTTTGTCTTACTGTCTCCTCTTTTTGAAAAAAAATATTACTTTTTGACTAAAGAACGCAAAAAGCAATGGATAGTCGCGTTTTCGAGTTTAATGCATTTAAAAGCATTTTTAAAAACGGAACACAAAATACCACATTTAATATGTTTATCTTTAATAGTTTTGGGAATAGGAGCATCCAAGTCTGAAAAATACTTTTTAATTTCCACCTCAGGGAGCAATTAAACCCAAAAGTAATAATTATTTATCACATCGGCAACATTGACACAATGGCGACCCTAAACACTTCAGTATAGTTCAATGGATTACGTTGTTGCAAATTTACTGAAAATGTTCTGCAAATGCTAGTTGAGATTGTTTCTGCAGCTGTATTTATACTGGCTTTAATAGATAAAAACATATTTTTCTGATTTCGATTGTTAATTGTTTTTGTATATTTATATCTTAAAATACGTAAAAACTACTACAACTTTGCTAATATAAACAATTTTATATTTCGATCAATAAAAAAGTTACACGGACACTTAATTTGAATAACCCTGAATATCTTAAAAAATTTATCTTTTTATATTTTTGAAAAATTAAAAATACATTGAAATTATTGTTTTTACTGATTTAGCAATATTATATACATATATATATATATATATATATATATATATATATATATATATATATATATATATATATATATATATATATATATATATATATATATATATATATATATACTGTTTAAGACATTGCTTTAACTGATAATACGAAAACATCTTATTTATATTGCTTTCTAGTGTTCTTTTGAGCACTACGAATCCTTTTAAAGAAAATCCAATAAATTTTTTTTAACAATAACAAAAACTACATTTACAAGATTTTTTGTAAATGTGGTGACCTATACATCGGTAAAACCAAAAAATTGCTTTACGTTAGGATTAAAGGGCATTAAAAACAAAAGGCGAAATATTAGGATTATATATCGCCGAGCATTCTTGGTCAAAGCACATTAAATACAATGGTCTAAGGCAAAAGTCATCCATAGATTAAGTTACCGGAAAAAAATAAAAGTTTAAGAAACGGCTCTTATACAAATTTACAGAAATATATTCAGTAGGCCCAGTGTTGATAATATGCATCCTGGGGGTCACTATTACGTCGGGAAAAGTCGGTAAAACTATGAGAATCATCGTGAAAACGGATTAGTATATAAAACCGTAGCTGTATGAACGGAAGCTTAGTATGTAACGGTTGAAGAAACTTAATTAACCAAAACATTGTGTAGCATAAACCTATAAAGTCAATGGAAGTTCGTGAAAACAGTATTATTAATATAAAACAGGAAGACCTGCGAAAAATTCAAGGTGCAGTTTTATTGGGATTAGAATTTATTATAGCAAAGAAAGTAAACAATTTTTTTTAGCTATTAAATTAAGCTAGTCAAAATACCAAAAATGCTTACTCATTTAAAAAATAGGACTACTTAATTTTATTACCAACCCCTTTTAAAATATAACAGGAAAAATGGTTTTGTCTAGAAACTATACTATCAAACAACAACGATTTTATTTGCATAATAACATCACCCTAATAAGTATACACCATACCCTGGCTTAATGAACTTAAAAATGTACTAGATTATAAAGATATAAATTTGATAACATATGGTGTTAGTTTATAGACAAACAAAATAAACTTGCATAATGAATTTTACCATGTCAAGAGAATGTTTAAAAGTTATGCATTATATTGGAATTTTTTTATTTTGGGTATATGTAATTTTTATTTACGAGCGGTTTAAAGATATTGGTTATTTGAACAGCGTGTTTTATACCTAAATATCATAAACAATTTAAAAAAAGTTTAATATTTATTGACCCATGGTACTAAGTTAAGTTAAATTATGTTAGAAGCAAGTTAGCCTTAAACCAACCCCTGTTCCATTGTGGCTCACATCTATATTATACACATATTAATTAAGCCTACAAGCTGCAAGCTTGTCTGGTAATAAAGTTTCTTAAAGCTCTTTAGTAACAAACCTGCAAGTGAAAACAACATTGCTAAAAGTTGAAAATCTAGCTGTTTTTAGAGCTGGTTACTCACAGTCGCCACTCAAATTTTAGTGCCAACCCGTCATTGTGCATGAGATATTATAACTTGCAGTACCTGTGAAGGTTTATTTTATGCCGGAGGTTTAACTTTGGAAATTCTAAAAGTTTGTGCTGACCAGCTAACTAAAATGTATTTCCAAGTCAAATTTGCTTTATTGTTTTTTTTTTTAATTTAGGACAGTCCAGGAAGACGGTGGGTAGTTTAGTGCTTCTTCAGGTCAAATTGTGACATATTTTTTTCTTGTGACTAAAACCAATAAAAATGAATCTTGTAGATTCTAGTCCTGCTAGAAATATCTGAAAATTTCTCACAAATCCGACTCTATTTAGGCCTTCTTAAGCTTTTTGTTGTAATTTGCTTAAGATGTTATGTATATCTCAATTCGAATTTACTTCACCGAAATTTTATATAAAAATATCATGATACATGAATTTAATAACCAAAAAATATTACCGGAGTGTACTAAAAGATACGTCGCAAATACAACAGTCTATAAACTGCCCTTACATGACAACGGCTATATCCTCCAGGAAAACCAGTTTTAATTGGAAATTTGACTATAGGTATTACTAGTTATAATAAGTAGTTAGCAAAACTACTATATGATGTCGACGACTTAGGCTTAGTACAAAAAATAAGCCTAGTCAAGGTTAAACACAAAACGAGTTCGGGAAAATCAAAAGCAATTAAATGTATGGTCTACAAGACATGCAATACATACCTAATATTTAAGATGATATACTATTATCCTTGCAACCTTACACTTAAAACTCGTCTGTCACAAATATCATACGATTACAATATTAACAGAAATACAATTTAAGTCACTTACACTTTTAACAGTTTTAAAGATTTGCCCTAAACAAGAACCGAAAATTAGAACTTTAGGATTTAAATGTATAAGTAAGTAAAGTAGACCATAATATACAATATACAGCTGATATATTTTACAGTTCATAATATTTTATAATAACAGACCATTTAAGATTAGGTTATCCTTAGCATCTTGCACCAATCTTACGGATTTTTAAAATATTAAAACACTTTAATACGATAAAAGTAAACCAAGAAATATCTCTTAATTATAGTTAAAGTCTAGAAAGGGTGTAAGCCACCTTTCTTAATTCAGCTTAAATAGCAGCTAAACATAAAGCATACGTTTAAGTTGTGTGATGGTACATCCAAGTTAAGCCTGTATGTGGTTTAAAAATAAAAAATAAACCAGACTACTATAATTTAAAGAAAGAATGCATTTCATTTAAAAAATAGCGTTTTATAGTGCAAAAATAAAATGCAAAAATAGAAATAATGAAGGATCAAAGAACAAAAAAAAGAAAGAGTTTGCCTACACCGTATATTTCGTTAAATGGGCATTAGTCCAAATTAACCCCTTAAATAAGGTACCCAGACACCCCAACAGAAATATTTTTGGGCACAGTAGTTTTCCATGTAGACAACCTAAAATCACTTAAATATATTATTTTATATTAAGCAAGTTAGCAAGTTTAAACGAATTTTGGCGACATACAGCGTTGAAAATTGTAATTACGTCATTACTTTGTACTCAGTATCCACCGCTATCGCCACTAGTCGGGAGGAGCGTTAATAATGGTTATGTCAAGAGTCAAATTAAAATTATGGAAGATTCGCGGCTTTTCTATTCTTTTGGTTCTTGTGATGTTTCTTTTGCTATGGTTTAACAACTATTTAAATTGCAAACTTTTTGATTTAATCAATTAATTCCCAAATAGATAAACTACTGCAATTATATTTTAATCATACAGGAAAATATTTATTTGTTACGGTTTACTTGGAACCAGCTAAGCTTATTAAATGTTAAATTTGGTTTATATCTTATCTTTTCGACTTATTTCTTAATTCTCCAAAGACCTTACATTTGGATTTAAACTTTAAAGTGTATTATACGATTAGTGGGTTAGTTGATACACGCGTGACAAACGTAAACCGTTCTGTTTTTGCGAGGATAAGCTGGTTAAGCACGGTAAGAATGGTGGGGGAAAGAACTGCTATAAACCAGTAGTTAAAAACGGTATGTCGCAAAAAATTCCTTTGTGTAAGTAAGTAGAGATAAAAGCATGATAAAATATTTGAAATCTCATAATTTTCACGATCTTAGCGAGCAAAGTTTCCTAAAAAACATAATCTCAGTGCACCTAAGCATAAACGGAGTCTTATTTGGTACTGGCACCAAGAGCTTGTCTATTGTGTTTATGTTGATTAGGTAACACAATTAACGACTATTTCAAATACAATTTTATCATGAATGTCAATGGTCTTATTGTATTATCATTTGTCAAAACTATTACCAGGTAACTTCCAACCTGATAAATATAAACAGTTTAATGTACCAGCGCAACAAAATCTTTAACGACAGTTTAAAATCATTTTACCCACAAGCTATTGTCTTTATCCACAGAACCTTAAAGACAAATCACACAATAAACCCATCACTTTCACATAATTAAAATTTCCATACCCGCCAATGCCAAAGAAAAAACGATAGATGCATTGTTAGTTGGCAGCAATGTACCAGTAGCAAAAGTTATATAAAATTGTAATAAAAACATAAATACTAATAAGTGTCAACAATTACTTTAACAAAAGGAATAAACAAGTTTTAAATAAAAAAGTAATATATTAGTTTTACAATGATCACTGAAAAAATAAGTCAAAAAATAAGAATGAACGGGAATAAAGGAATGGAGTTATATTGTTTTAATAAATTAAGAAAATCTGTAAAAATATATATAAAATGAAATAAAAACCAGCTGCTTAACTCTTTTTTAAGGTATTTATACACATTTGTAACTAATAAAATTCTTTTTGTTTAACAATAACAAAAAAATTAAAAAATAGTGCAAAAATTAATAAAAGATTTAAAGATTTCAGGAAAAAAAACAAAAAATTAATATTTTGCAGCCATGACCTGTGACCTAATAAATTTTAATTTAAATACTGTATAACTAAATATTGTAAACAATTGTATAATATAACATAAAATCTTTAGTCATAACATGTAAAGCGCAATCATTAGGGCAGTTTAATTTTAATAAGCGAACTTGATGTAGCCACGTAAAAGTGGGAATGCCTTGCTCTAACAAAGGCTTTCGTCGATATAACTTACCTTTTATAACAGCCGCCCTCGAGATTTAGTTACGACGTCAGATTGGGCTATTGTCTGGAGGTAATACAATGTTGCCGGATAAAACACCAAGGAGTGATAATATACCTTAGAATATAGTAATATTATACTTGAGATAGTAGCAAAAACAAATGACATTAAAATAAATGTCATTATGAGTAATAATAATAATAATAATAATAAAGCTACAACCTTCCCCACTCCCAAGGGCCCATAAGTCACCTATGGTATATGGACGACTTAAAACTATATGCCGAAAGCACCAAACACATGGAGGACTTGTTGGCATGTGTTGGGCGCTTTAGCACCGATATTCAGATGAAGTTCGGCTTGGACAAGTGCAGAGTTAATGGTATGGAGAAGGGCGCATGGGTGCAATACAGGGAGTGCCAGGTCGCTGGCGACCAGGATTATGTAAAGGGTATGGAGAAGATGGAGCAGTTCAAATACTTAGGATACCTACAAGACCGGGGTATAGACCATAAGGCCGCAAAAGAAAAGATGACTAGTACTTACCTGCAGCGAGTACGTTCAATCCTTCGCTCCAAATTGTCAGCTAAAAATGTGGCCACAGCCATAAATACCTATGCCACCTCATCACTTACCTATAGCTTTGAAAATATTAAATGGACAAAAACAGAGCTTGATAAAATTAATATCAAAACCCGTGTTGAATTCCGAAAACACAGAGCCACCCAAACTCAGGCATAGAAAGGTTCCATCTTCCTCAAAAAATGGGTGGGCGTGGAAAACCCGATGTGACCTCCAGACACAATAAATAGCTAGTAAATCTTAGGAACTATTTCTGTAATAAATCCGAAACCAGCCAAATCCATCGTGCAGTCATTCTTGCTGACAAAAAGCCACACCTCTAAGATTGGCCACTAGAGATTTCGACCCACTTTAGGACACTCTAACACCGAAGCAACTTACAGCTAAGTGGCGAAGTAAGCCCCTTCATGGCAAATATCTGGCTGCAATTGAAAATGAATCCATTGATAAGGTAGCCTCAACGGCTTATCTGCGCACTTGAAACTTATTTATAGAAACCGAGGGGTTTATGTCAGCTATCCAGGATCACCCTGGTTGGCAGGGCCATAAAGGACCAAGTTTGAGAATTTTTATTGCAATCAGAGTGAATCGATATGTCTAGTCATTTTCTTATATCTTGAAAATACTATACTCCTATTAACACCTGCTGTTGTCTCGAACAAATAAGTTTTAAATAATTTTGGAGCTATTGCCAATAAAAAATAAAAGCAATAAGCAGTGGATCTGAAATAATTAATATACAGATAATTACATAATTATCAATTATGTAATTATCCATTTTCTTTAAAAAAAAGTTTATTGTTAAGACCATTTGCAAAGTTGCCAACTTAAAAAATTTTTGATTAAGGATTTGTGTAATTTGAGTTATAACATGTTTTAACAAACTGAACCTTAGTTTGTCATGTTTACTCCTTTGGTTCTTGTTATTTTTTTAGCTATTTCAAGTTTTTTTCCGGTTTGTTTGATTTATTTTTAGTGACTGAGTTAGAAATAAGTATGATTTGGGCTTCTTTTTAGGCCGAACAAAAGGTATTAAATAACATAAGGGAATGATTTTGACTAAGATAATAAAGTTTCATCCGGTAGATATTTCGGGGTTTCATTGCTTATGCCAACTAGACCTGGGGTTTTTTTACTTGCGTGTCGTGTGTTACACATATATTTTTTGGTTTTCCGGGTCAGTTTGAGAAATTAAGACAAAATTTATAAAGAAAAGGTATGAAAATGGAGTTTTATATTTCAATTAAAGTGGTAGTTGTCTTGGAATGATGTTTAGCTGGCATTAGATAGTGAGTTTAAGAATTTCTCTTGGGATGTAAATTGAGAAGTTTTTTTTTGTGGTGACCAGGATACTGTGATCAAACATTCGAGGTCGTGAAGATTAATTTAAGAAATAGAGATATCAGAGTATGCAGCCATCACTACAAGCTGTTTCGGCGCTTTATTCTCTCAAGTGACAGTTTAGGATAACTGCAAGAACTATGAGCGTATTGTAGTCAAAACGGAAGCCAAATTCGGCTAAAATATACTCGTCTGCATGCTAACACTATGTTCATGTAGTTATCTGTTCTAAGAACCTGCAGGAGCTTAGCCTCTAGCTTTGTTAATGGAGGTAAGGATAAGATTTAATTTTTATTGTTTTTCATGAGACTGGCCCCGGCGTGGCGTTATGGTTTATAGTTACGTTTGGTAATGTAGTTAACGATTTTGAGAATTTGGATGACCCAAACCACGTTTATCGCTGTAAAATATTATTGACATTATTCGTATTTACAAGACCCAGAAGTTTTTGTTATTCTTTTCCTAGGTTAAAAAAGAAATTTTGGTTTACTAGTTAGATCTGACTTTAATGTAATCTAGCTGTTGGTGGTAAAAAACTCTTCTTTAATATTATTATTAAAATTAATTGATTTAAGTTAAATCATTTTTAAAATGACATTTAATAAAAAGTTGTTTTATTTTTTAAATTATTGTAGAGACTCATTCTAACATCTATTTACCCTACCTTATTTAAATAGGTTATTTTTTAAATTATAAAGTGCCAAATTTAAATTTTCTCGTTTATTTAAGGAATTTTTAAAATCTTTTACACCTATTATTATGTTATTAAAGATTAAGCTGTACAATTACCCATATTACAAACTTTAATTGTAGTTGTATTTTTATTATAAAAGCAAATATTCTCACAGTTATTTAAAATTCTTTTTCGCTCCAACACAAAACAACTATTACCCTTTTAGTCATTTAAGAACCATTAAAATATTTTTACAGCCGTTTAACAGATTAGTTTTACTGCCCTTATATGCTACCTCATGAAAAATATAATATGTTAGGGTAGACAGGTTTGGTAATGAAGAGTTATTGTCGATAAATTTGGCGATTTAACCAATGATTAAAAGGGGTTATCTAGTTTTCTTAGATATTTACAATTACAAGTTACTTTTTAAGGGCCATTTTATTTCATATTATTAAAAAAAATGTAGGAGCGTTACGTTTTGTAGATGGCCAGTGTGTGTTTTCGGTGTTTCTACAGTGCATTTGTAAAGTAGTTGATAAATTCGTTAAAAATTCAAGAAAAACTTTTGGGAAAAAACGCACCAACGCGTAAGTTTTATTTTTGGGGGATTTTTCATATATACCTAATTAATATATACACAGGGAGACCCCTGTAAGGAGTATGAACTAATTGAAATTTTTTTCAATGGCAACCCCAGTTTTTTAGTACCGAGTTTAAGCATTTTTTTACATCCAGTTAGATAAATTATTTTATGTATGGATTAAAAAAACAAAGGAAAAACGCTTTTGCTATTTTAAAATACTAATTGGCAATAAAAAGTTTAAAAACAACTGATTTAATTGTTTAAATTAGGCGCCTTGATATGCTTGTCGGTAGCCAAGATGAAAAATAAATGTATTTTTTAACATTTTCAATAACTTCAAGTCGCATTTCGTGACGAATTCTTTGTTTTTAATTTTCTCTGGCCCACTTAAATACACTTTACTCTTTCAGTATCCCTACATCAAGTATTCCAGAGGTGATAGATCAGGCAATCTAAGTAGTTACTCAATTAACTCCCATTTCCGTATCCAACGATTGCGAAAGACCTCATTTTAGTAAGGACGTAGAGTAGCTGCCTAATAGGCAGGTGCACCTTTTGTTGAAAAAAAATTTTCTCAAAGGATCAGGCACCTCTATATCTAGATATATAACAGTTAGTGCAAGAATAAGGATATAAGATCCAAATTCTTCTGTCAACTATGCCGCAAAACACTTTCACTTTTTAGGGATTTTTATAATACTACGGCTTTATCGGGGGCTTCTTTCTAACCCAATAACGGTACTTCTGCCAACTGACATTTTTTTTTATCTTGGGACAGTCCACGAAGGCTGATGCCTAAGTACTAACGTACCGTGGGTCTCTTAAGTGTGGGGAGAGGGAGTTTGTTCACACGGGACTTAAATATTTGGAGATTCGGAAGAGAAGGAAAAACTTCCGCGGGCAGCATGTTCCATAGTCTTGACACTCTAGGGATGAAGGAATGAAGAAAGCGGGAAGTTCGGGCCTCTCTAACTGAAGTGTAAAATGATGCATAAAAGTTGCACTACCTTTTGCTCTATTGGGAGCTGCCAGAGAAGGAATTATACTGGCCAATTCTTCTGAGCAGGAGCCGTAAAAAAACCTATAGAAGAGCGACAGATCCCCTACAGCTCGACGGTGGGCAAGAAGAGAAAGTCTTTCTGTGAGCATTGGATCAATAATAAGACGAACGGCTCTTCTTTGAATGGAGTCCAGAATGCTAAGTGTTGTAGGGGACGCCATTCCCCAGACCTGATGAGAACAATATTCTAAAGAGGGTGTGATTTGGGATACATACAGAGTGTACAGATTGGAAGAAGAGAAATATTTTCTGGCTCGAAAGGGGAATCCAAGCTTTTTTAAAGCTGCCGAGGCTATGGATGTAATGTGTTTGTGCCGGTTGAGGTTATTCTCAAAGGAAACGCCGACAAGATTAAGCGATTCTTTGTTCTGCAGACCCTGGCCGCTCATATGTAACGGATGAGCATTGGCAAACTTTTTTCGCGACAGCGAACATGACTGTGTTTTCAAGGCATTAAACTAAACAAGATTTTTGGCGCCCCAATCTAAGATAAGTTTAAGGTCTTGTGAAAGAGATATCTGCATTGATCTGCGCTTGTTTTTCAAATCAGAATTACATGGTGGCTTAAGAAATTGAATACTAGAGTGAAGGGTACTTTCGTCAGCAAAACTATGAATGGGATTAATTGTGGAAGAAAGAAGATCATAAATGTGTAGAAGAAACAACGTGGGTGCCAGCACTGAGCCCTGGGGCACTACAGCATTAATTTGGTAGAAGCTGGAAGAATGACCATCTACATGGTGTTAAATGAAAAAAAAAGTCGTATTTTGAAATTGCAAAAGTGTTTTTCTTTTGTTTTTTTTTTATTTAACTTATTTTAACCACAACTAACCACAACTAACCATAACAAAAAATGAAGGGTGTCATTGAAAAAAATATATGATGTCATATCTCCTAGAGAACTCATCCTGTATATATTAATTTCATGTAAAAAATGCACAATTACATGCAAAATTAAACTTTACGCGACCAAACCTTTTTTCCAAAGGCCATTTCCTAAATTTTAAACGCTTTTATTTTGTATTTTACGAATGCACTGTATATTTATTACCTTATTCTGGATACAAAGAAAATGGTCTTAAATTAGGATAATTATTACATTATTTTAGAGTGTAACCGTTCGACATACCACTACCAACAGTTCAAGTTCCCGCGACTCATGTTTTACTCCATTTTTGTTTAGTCTGTTAATCAACCATAAAATAATTGTATTTTTTCTACTACCTTCAAGAGAGGGGCATTCTCTCAGGTATCAGTTCCTTGTCCAGTCCGATGCTAGGCGCCAGATACAGCATTTGTCACAAGTCCCATGAGTTTAATGATTCTGATTTTGTTTTGTAGGTTCCAGGTACATATAATTATCTGATGCTAAATCCTATCTCAAAATGCATTTTTTAATTTACCAGCGTCCAGATACCAAGCCTGTAGCAGTTCTCAGTTGACTCCTTCCCGTGCCCAATAATCTGACTTTAAGTTTCTTTAAGGGCCCTTTTAATGTGATATCGGTTGGTTAAGAATTAGGGATGTTATTATAACAAATGTTTCGGATAGCTACAAAAGTACATAAGAATGGTCAGAACTGTTAAATCGTACATAAAATTTTTGCAAAACCTGCATTAAAAAAATTACCATTATACATCTTTGGCGCCCTACATGGGGCTCCAACCAAAGATTTCTTGTGTCACTTTTCAATGCATACACATTTTATTATTTTAAAAATATATTTTTTGCCTTAAATAAAGTAAATAGTATATTTTTGTCGTGACACATAAAACTGCATCCATTAGCTAACATCCCATTATCTTGTCGTCGTTTTGCATTTACCAAAAGTCAAAGGCTGGTGGGCTCTTAGCCAAAACTACCCTTGAAACCCTCCACCCACCTAACAAGAACATCTTATGCACCAGACATTACTGCATCGCCCTATCTTTTACGTTGAATAACAGAGGACAAGAATATTATGTCCTTTCCTTTTCTCAAAGTTGCGCTTCCACCGGAGTGCATTCACAGCAACCACGATCTGCTAGTCTCGAAGTCGGCGATAGTGTTTTGTTATTATTACCCGTCTGCGATCGGGCCGAGTAGCACCGTGAATGTTAGCTTTGTCGGTAGTTTTTGTCGCGAATCAAAGTATACTAACATAAATAAAAAGAAAATACATTAGGGCAGGTCTTATGCACCTAAATTTAAAGGCCAAATATTGAGACTTTATGTAGCTTTGAACAGTATAATTTTTACTTGGTAAGATATGTTAAAAACCTATACTGATGTTTGTGTACTAAGCAGCTTTTCTGTGTAGTTTTAAACTGTTTGGTGATTTGTGTATTTTTAGTAAACCTTTTTCCTTTTAAGTGTTACATCTGTGCAGTTAATTGATTTTTGTTTGTCACTGACTCTTTTGTCTAAAGAAAACATTATCTTGGATTATTTAACAAATAAAAGGTAAGAGATTATTAAAAACAGTGTATCATAACATATCATTGTTCTATTGTTTTTATCATTAGTTTTACCTAATTTTTAATTATATGATGTCCGGTTTAGATGGGCTAATTTTATAAAATTAAAAAATATATTTTATGTCTGTCATATACGGGAAATATATCAAGTATGTTTTATGCTATCAGAAATTTTGCCATTGGTGTAGTAATTTATCTCACCATTAAGGTTTTTACATAAAAAGTTTGACAAATTTGCCTAAAAATTTAAAAAATGGTATGTCAAAAAATACGAAATTAATGTGAAGAATTTTGTATGGACAAGGAATATGGTATACTAGATTAAGATCTTAATTCCGCTGTGTATCTAAAAAAAAAAATCACAGAAGTCACAATAAAAAAGGGCAGAATAATTACTTATTTAAAAGAGTTTTAGAAACGACATCACAAAATATAGTTATTTTAAAGTAAAAACTAATAAAACTGTTTTGTAAATCGTACCTTGAAACGAATATACCACAATAACTCTTTTACAGTCTCGGCTTATACTCTTCTCTCATCATCAGAATTGGAGGTCACTAAGACTTGCTAAAATAAAGCAATGTGCTTATGAAAATTCAGGTAGCTACAGAAGCAAATATTAACTCATGCAACAACATAATTCTGAGGTTGTTTTTACTTGTTTTTACAGTTTGACAATTTCTTTGGTTTATATGGTTTTATTGGTTTTTAAAAATTGCTACAATTTTTCTTTTATACAATAAGAATACGGCCGTCGCTATTTTCCTTGCAGCAACCCGTTTTTTTTAAGATTATTTTAGTGATTTTTTCTGTACCAACCTTACCACTATACGATTAACGGAACCCAGAAAAGCTCTAAGAGCTGGTTAAAATATATGTATAAAAAAACTATTAAAAAAATCATTTGAGCATTTATTTTACTAATAAGAGTTTTATAAAACATTTAAATAAGTTGTGTAAAAATTTCAGTAAGATGGTAAAGCTTAGTGTTAAATCAGATTGCAGCAATAAATTTAAAACAGTAGAAATTTTTGAATAAAGTTACATAAAAAAAAATTTACGCCACACTAAAGAAACACAACTAACCACAACTAAAGAAAAATCCTAATAAACATAGTAGTACAAAATAGTCTATTGCTTGTAATAGATAATTTTAAAATTATTTTTTTTTGTTTAAATAAAAAAATGTAGTATTTTATTACCTAAAATGATTGCGCCAACTCTTTGGGCAAATACTAAATAATGCTTATAAAGTAACACTGCAAAAGTAATTCGGTGACAATTTTATAACAATTAACACTAAGGAGAACTTTTGCAGTTGATATCCACAATTAAAAAATCGATAGTCTAAATCAAGGTCTAAATATTTTAGAAAAGGATTATGCATATTTTTTAAGCATCTTTTTCAAAAAATGTAATTACCAAAATTTAAAAACAAAATTGTCTCTAATATTCATAAGCTGGTAGCTCAATAAAAATATTTCTTTTTATTATCCTTAATTAAGCAAAAATTTAAAGGAGACCCTAAGAGACCACAAAATGTCTAAAAAAATGCATTTTTTGCTGATTATGTAATGCTTTGTGACGATTTTTCCAGATTTTACTTTTCGGAAATATAAATTTTAACAGTGTTAGCCATATAATATTTTGACATGATTGCTTAGCCAAGCTTCTGTTTTTCACCATTTAGGCCTTTCCTAATGAAATATATTTAGTTTTTAGGTGGCTGCATCTGTTAGGGTTTTATAAAGTTAATTTATTTTAGTGTCTAATAAATTAAATTTATAGGACATTAATAATTATTAATTAATAAAAACTATTTAATTGTTATTCTTATAATCCTGTTCCCAATAGTATTTACTTTTGTCAATTTTAAGTACAACAATTTAATTTTAATGTCTACTTTAGCCTTTTCTATTAAATTTTTTTACCACAACCTAGTAGTACAAAATGGTCTATCGCTTGTAATAGATAATTTTAATATTAATTTATTTCTTTTTGTTGTTTAATTAAAAAAAATGGGTGTTTTATTACCTAAAATGTTTGCGGCAACTATTTAGGCAAATACGAAACACGGCAAAACTAACTCGATGATAATTTTATAACAATTAACACTAAGGAGTACTTTTGCAATTGATATTCACAATATTGAGATTCTAAATATTTAATAAAGGGATTATGTATATTTTTTAGCATATTTTTCAAAGAATTCAATAACCGAAATTAAAAAAAAAATTGTATCTAATATTCAGAAGTTTGTAGCTGAAAAAAATATTGCTTTTTGTTATTCGTAATTAAGCGAAATCCCAAAGGAGTCCTTAGGTACCACAAAATGTCTTAATGAATGCAATTATTGCTGATTATGTAATCCTTTGTAATAATTTTCCCAGATTTCACTTTTCGGAAATATAAATTTTTGCAGGGTTAGCCATATATTATTTTGGCATGATTGCTCAGCTAAGTTCTTGTTTTTCACCTTTCTTAATGAAAAATATTTAGTTTTTAGGTGGCTGCATCTGTTTTATATAGGGGTTTTATAAAGTTAATTTATTTTAGTGTCTGTTTTATTAAATTTATAGGACATTAATTATTATTAGATTAATAAAAACTATTTAATTGTTATTCTTATGATCCTGTTCTTAATATTTACTTTTGCCAATTTTATGTACAACAATTTTATTTAAATGTCTACTTTAGCCTTTTCTATTAAAGTTTTTTACCACAACCTAGTAGTACAAAATAGTCTTGTCTTGTAAAGAATAATGTTAATATTAATTTATTTTCCAATAGTTGTTTAAATAAAAAAAAAATCGTATTTTATTATCTAAAATATTTGCGCCAACTATTAAGGCAAATACGAAATTATGCTTATTAAGTAACACTGCAAACGTAATTCGGTGACAATTTTTTAACAATTAACACCAAGGAAAACTTTTGCAATTGATATCCACAATTTAAAAATATCGAGATTCTAAATATTTTGTAAAATAATTATGCATATTTTTTAACATCTTTCGCAGAAAATTTTAAATTAAAAAAATTAAAAAAAACTTTTTTCTAATATTTAGAAGCTTGTAGCTCAATAAAATTATCTCTTTTTTTATTATCTTTAATTAAGCAAAAACCTAAAGGAGACCCTAAGGGACCACAAAATGTCCGAAAGAATGCAATTATTGCTGATTATGTAATGCTTTGTGATGATTTTTCGAGATTTTACTTCCCGGAAATATACATTTTAACAGGGTTAGCCATATATTATATTGACATGATTGCTTAGCTAAGCTAGTTGTTCCCGTTTCTCATCATTTATGCCTTTTTTAATGAAACATATTTAGTTTGTAGGTAGCTGCATCTGTTAGGGGTCTTATAAAGTTATTTTATTTTAGTCTCTAAAAAATTAAATTAATAGGATATAAGCAATAATTAGATTTATAAAAAATTATTTAGTTGTTATCTTTATAATCCTGTTCTCAATATCCACTTTTGTCAATTTTAAGTAGTAAGTTAAAGTTTTTTAACCACAACCTAGTAGTACAAAATAGTCTATCGCTTGTTATAGATAATTTTAATAATAATTTATATTATTTTTGGTGTTTAAATAAAAAAGGTCGTATTTTATCACCTAAAATGTTTGCGGCAACTATTTAGGCAAATACGAAATTATGCTTATTAAGTAACACTGCAAAATTAATTCGGTGACAATTTTATAACCACACTAAGGAGAACTTTTTCAATTGATATTTACAATAATGAAATTGTTAATCTTTTGTACAGAGATTATGCATATTTTTTTAACATCTTTTGCAAAAAAATTAATAACCAATTAAAAAAAAAACTTGTTTTTAATATTTAGAAGCTTATAGCTCAATAATTACTTTTTGTTATCTGTAATTAAGCAAAAACCTAGGGGACCATAAAATGTCTAAAAGAATGCAATTTTTGCTAATTATGTAATGCTTTTCCAGGTTTCACTTCCCGGAAATATACATTTTAACAGGGTTAACTATATAGTATATTGGCATGATTGCTAAGCTAAGTTAGTTGTTTCTGTTTCTCACCATTTAGGCCTTTTAGAGTAAAACATTTTTAGTTTGTAGGTGGCTGCATCTGTTAGGGGTTTTATAAAGTTAAGTATTTTACTTTGGTGTCTAATAAATAAAATTTATAGGACATAAGTAAAAATTAGATTATTAAAATTTATTAGATTGTTATTTTTATGATTCTGTTCCTAATATACACTTTTGTCAATTTTAACTACAACAATTTAATTTCAATGTCCACTTTAGCTTTTCTATTAAAGTTTTTTTACCTATTAGTACAAAATGGTCGATCGCGAGGCCAATCGTTTTTAATATTTAATTTTAATAATAATTTCTGATGTATTTAGGGTAAATACTGTTTGTTTTATAACTTTTAACGTTTATTTTGCCCTATTACATACATGTTATTATGTTATACGTTTCTGTTCAGATCGATAGTAATTTGAGAACAGCATTGTTTTAATTATATCAATTAGCGCGTGTGGTAGAAGTCAAAGATGTGAAAAATGAGGTAATGTAAATTAAACAATAATTTAAATTATTCAAATTTTTCTTTTCAACAAAATTTAAAAAATTTTTGACCGGAAAACACTTTATTATTTTTATATTGGTAAACATCAAAAAATATTTATTTTTTTAGTCGAAAATCGTCATTCTAATGTCGGTCTGGTTTATAGGTTTTAAAGAGCTGATGCAAATATTTCAGTTAAATAATAAATACCCCTTAGTTTTGAGACATATTATGAATACGAGGTATGAGAAATTTTTAAATAAAATACTGTTATTTATTTTCAACGTTAATTTTCATCGATGTACTTTGAAAATGGAGGACTTGGAAAATTGGGTGTCAGCGAATTTCTTTGGTGCGTAAAAGATGGCAAAAGCATATTTTTAGTTTTGTTTTTGGTGTAAGTTAATTTAAAATATAGGTACCTTAAATATTTTTCAAAATATAATTTTTTGTTTATTTAAAATAGAGTTTTAACTTGCATTTTCCTAAATATAGTCTATATTTTTATGGCGGATCCATGTCATGGTTACTCGCCTTACAATTTTTGGGTAAAAATTGGAACGATTCGGTCCAGGTCCCGGGGTATAACGAACTGAGCCTGCTCAGTACTATTGGCCTCTATAAACTTGCAAAACGCCTGCAACAAAAAAGAAGAAAAACCCCTTAAAAAACCCCACGTTTTGGTGGCATTTTCGCATTTCCCTGTCTCTAATCCTAAAATAAATTCTGGTAACAGTATTAATTTTTGTCTTTTTAATGACGCCATAACAAGGTAAATGGATTTGGGAAAGTCCCTAACTTCAACGGCACAATTTACTATATACGATCTCCAGCCAGCTTAATCATATATTGTACAAAACCATTTCTTTAAATATTATCATAAATAAATTGCCAGAAAATATGTGCCAAATTAACAAAACTTTATTCCTTTGGCAATAAAAGTTATTTAAATATCCATTAAGTTGCACAAATTAAATTTTGATATTTTAATATTATATAACATGCCTTAAAAAAGGGTTTCCGCCTACTGCATTGTTTTAACTAGCCGTAAAAAGGGTCATCAAAATTATGAATTTACTGACATCTTTAAGAAAAAAATAATAACTTTTTCAAACTAAAGCAAATCTAGCTCTGCTAATGCATGATTCCCGAAGCTTAAAAATATAACTAGGTCTTAAGAAAGAAAAATAATCCATTTTACAAACTTCTTTTTGTTATTGTAAATTTTCTAAAAAAGGCTTCTAATTTAAAAAATACCCACATAATTATTCTATAGGATTAAGAAGAGACAGTCGCAATTAAAAATAATAAGGCAATACGTTGACAAAAGATAATCGCATATTACTGTAATTATAATCGTACCTAAAAGACTTACAAAAATAATTTGGTCCAAATTTATAATTTATTTTAGGAATTAGAAGTTTTAAAAACCACAAAGTTATTTCTAAAAATATGATATTTACAAAAATAAGAGGCAAATATATCTACAACTTTATAAATTAATTTATTTTTGATTACTGATTACATACCTAGAATAAGCAAAGAGTTTAAGCTTTGGTTTAAGCACTTAACTAAATGTATTTTGTAATCTATTTGATTAACCTAATTT
Organism: Listronotus oregonensis; assembly: GCA_019359885.1. Lineage (NCBI taxonomy): Eukaryota > Metazoa > Arthropoda > Insecta > Coleoptera > Curculionidae > Listronotus > Listronotus oregonensis. The sequence continues at coordinate 33,380 of JAHBCN010002791.1, read as the reverse complement.
TTTTAGCAAACTTAAATAAAATATTTTGTCGGTACGACAAATGTACAAGATGTTATTTTAAAACTACCAAATAACTTTCGGTAAGTGGCACAGAAATATGTGTAATCCTTAATAATGTAATCCCAATGCAAATATTGCTTTTTTGAAGGCTTAAATAAAAATTACAATTGATTGTGTTACAAGACAGACAGGTAGATATTTCAGTTTCTCTTTTGACTCACCTTATTTAAAAATATTTTTTAATCCTAATATAATAAGATTTTTGTGTATGGTTTTGGATGAAAAATTACATTTTTTTATTAATTCTGATATCATCTGATTATTATTTATTAGGAAATGGTTAAATGTGTACTTCCTTTGTGATCAGAAAATATTATTTAACTCGTATAACTTTTTGGGCTTTAGAATCAAAATACTCTTCGGGCATACCATGCTAAGTAACAAGCGGTTAAAAGCAGATAAGCAGAGGAAAAGTGTTCAAAGGAAAATGCATCGATCAAGATAATTTATTAGGTACTGAAATTTTGTAAAAATAAACCAACGTTGGTCAAATAATATGTGTAATATATTTTATACAAAACTTCCTGGGTTTAAGATTGTTTTATTATATTATATTTATATCTTTTAAAGAACACAATGTTGTCAATAAACCCCAAAAATATTTAGGTTAGAACTATATTTGTAAAAATAATTTACATAAAATAAAAATATTGATTAAGTATTGTAAACAATAGTTTCAACTACTTTGTCGTTAATACAACAATTATATTATTAAGTATATCCAAAATCTTTTTCTTTACAGCTATTAACGTAAAGTTGTTATAAAATGTTTAAGTTATTTTTTAATTATAATTGGGTTTATTTTGTGAGTACACAAAATCAATTGCCCCTTATAAACTTGGCCGATGGCCTGAAAAAAAGTAAAAAAAAACTCTTTAGAAACGTTTTAATAATCAAAAAACCTGTCAACCGTACTGTGGCAAGTCCTGTTTTTGCACCGCTTTCAAAATAAAAATATTCTAAAAAAAACTAAAACTTAAGTAACAATAAAAATTAAAAATTATTTTTATTTTAATATAACTATGCTAGAAATTCGGAGAGCTGCCCTTTAAAAATTTTAATATTACGCTTGATATTACGTAATATCAAAAATTGTTTAAATACATTTTCCTTTTGACTTGCACCTGTCCCAAGTTATCTTTATCGGATTTTTTTTTAATACTGATGTTTTTTCAGCTAGCTAGTGTACAACCTTGTTCAATTGCTTGTTCTTATCCCCTGCTTATGGGCATGTAAAACTAAAAATCATTTTATTTAGTGGGCGTTACTTTTTAGAATGAACTTAAATGGTATAAATATATTGCATCTGTACCCTCAAAAGCTTGGATTTTTTTCGAGCCAAAATTTTTCTTTTAACACGACTATCTATATCCAGGACTAGAACTTGCTAAAAATACTGTTTTTATATATTAAAATTGTCTTTCCTCACAACACAGCACTGTAAAATGCATCCAAAAGAGGATCCATTTACTTTATCAGTTGCCCAATATCACAAGAAAGCTTATTTTTCGTCCCCACTGACGTAGTGTAGGGTCCTGTTTCTTTATAAAAGATATTACTAAAGCTTCTGATTCCTTTTTGTTACTTTTCTGTACCGTAAATCTGTAGAGTCGTCGGATTTCCCATTTTATCTGCTTCTTCTTTACTTGATAGGCTAGACTGCGAGGATTTTATGCAAATGTATTTCCTTTTTTTCTCTAACCCGTTACAATTTTAATTCCTATATTAATACACTGCCATTTACTTTACCTTAGATAGCCAGGGTGCTTAGTGCCTAAGCTGTATGCTATTGTGAACTGTCCTAAGAAAAAAAATATTATTAATTTTACCTAATGTCATGATATGTAACAAATTTGGGGTACGCCTAACAAAACTTTTTATGCAAAACCAATTTGTTTGGTTTATACAGAGCACGAAAATTAGTTAAAATATATAATTTAACATCTTATATATAACAGCAATTTGTGTAATTACCCCAAAATTTTAAATTAAAATAACCATACGGTCAACAATACTTAATTATGTCTTAAATTAACTTTCCATTAAAAGAACAAAATACGGTTTGCCCAGTTTTATAATAACACATACTGAAAAAATTGAAGTAAAAGTATATGATTATTACCTCAATAAGAAAAAAAAAACTAATTGGGATGGTAAACATTTTTGGGCTGTATGAGCAAAAAATTCGGGTCAAAGATGAACATCTTGGGTTCGAAAAAAGTAAAACCGTGCAATATTTTAACAATTTAATAACTCTTCGGCGACGTACTTTCATTTACTGAAAAGTTCGCAAATCAGAAATTTGTATTTATTTTTAAAATAAACAATGCTTTACCGAAAAATTTTAACAATTTGATTAATGCGAGTTTTATGGTTTTATTACCTAATCATATACTCCACTTTTTTAGTTGACTACAATAAATGTTGACAACAGGTGAAGAATCTAAGAGTGTGCAGCATGTCAATCATAATGCCTAAAATTGTGTCGAGAGTAACAGAAATAGGCCCCTTGCGCACTTTTTTTTTATTGGCTAAAAATACTTTATACTCTAACAAGGCTTCTGCCAAATATTTTTTATAGGAAATGTTGCAAATTTAAATGTAAAAGTTAATCGCACAAACGATATCTACGTCACAAGCTGCTAACCACAAATATGCCTGATCGACAAAGACCACTGGGGCTAAATTCCAATATTACATTTCGGATAAAAGCAGCCTGAATTGAGAACCAAGCAGGGCTAATCCGGATATTAAAACACTTTTAATTTTTAATTAATGGATAAGTGCAATTCTTATTTGTTTATTTAAAAAGTAAAATACTATAATCTGTTCATCTTCGTCTGAGAAAAATACATCAACAAAAAATGTATTGCATTGGTTCATAAAGTCAGTAACTATGGTTACAACCAATGACCTGTTAGTTTAACTGGAGAAAGCATCGTAAACGCACATTCTAAGGTTCTGTCTAGCGATGAATAAACCTCTGTACTCGAAATAATAAAATCCACCAAAATCCGGGAAAATGGTTACTACAGATACTATTTTGTCGTAAAGCGTGGCTGCCAAGTATATTTCTGTTTCATTCACTTGATAGTATATTATGATTAAATTTTACTTAATTAATTCCTAAAATTACATCAAAGTAAGCTTTACTATTGAATTTTAAACTGTAAATAATATTTGTTATATTTATTACTATAAAGTATAACACAGAAAAGTAATCATGTCAAAATACTATTTTTTTGGAGAGCTACTAATAAAGGCGCGACAACGTGACAACAGCGGATTTTTCGTAGAAGCGTACTTCCGCCACCTTCAGCTTCGCTCGACAGATGACACATTCAATATGGCGTTTTAGTCTAAATGTTTTTTGTTGTTTGGGTAATTTTTGTGACAATTGTATAAATTTCAGTTTTGTGTAAGTACTTTTAATAAATTAAAATGGTGTGTAAAGTGACGGATATGATTCCTAGATTATCATTTCACAAGTAAGTACAAACTATGCTTGTACCATTCTATCGCCAATAATAAACAAAAACATGTTGGGCGCATCACTCGATTGCGTTTATGAATAAAATGCTTTCTCTATCTATGATGTTGGCTCATATTTACAACAACGATAAATATATTGCACTGGTTCAAAAAGTCAGTGATTAGGATTACTTACCATGTGTTTATCTTAAACGATAATAATCAAAATAATATTTTTGAGCTTTAATCCATTTTTTATGACATGTATTTATATTTATGGTAATTGCGATGAATCTTGACGATGTAATTACCCTTTACATTTGTTATTGTAAATATTTAATTGATATTAGGCCGATTTTTGTTAAATCGGAATAAAGGAACGCGATAGATTTTCTGTTTATGCGATGAATGAAATAAATTAACAAAACAAAAAAAACCCGGCAATATTTGTGTCGTCACAAGGTGTTTTGAAGAGCAGTTTGATCTAACGCCAGAAGAGAACTTAAAATCGTAATTAGGCTAAAGCTATTTTTTCTGAGAAAATATATTTGAAAAGTGGTTATTTAATAGGCAAAGGAGATTTAACGTGTTTTTAGATTAAAATAAATTTTATGCAAGGCGCCCATTGTAAATATTTGATAAATATGTTTAAGAAATATGAAATTTTAAATCTGATACCTTTTTGTTTTGTTCAATTTTATTACGGATAGTAATAATAATTAGAAATTTATAATAAATTTTATGTTATAAGTGTTTTTAAAAGTAAAACCAGATGTAAGCTAATTAATTGCATATTCAATATATTTTACTTTTCAGCATACAATTTGGGCATATGCTCTCACCCTACCCATTAATCACTTTTTCTCCCAATATGTAAGCCAGAATATAACCCTAATGTTTACACAACACGCTTAAATTTCGCTGGCAACCATGATAAATTTTACCAAAAGTGCATAATGTCTGAACAGATGGTTATTCTCATCAGAATCGGCGATCGGGCAAACTTTTATCAAGGATATTTTATTTCGAGTTTGGTGTACAATTACAATAAGTGGTAATATTTTGGGATTAAAAAAACCATACTACATACATATGTTTTGTTGAATCATAATCTCCAACTTTATTTTATTATATTTTTTATTTATAATAAAGTTGTATATTTTATCACCTGTTAAATTTAAATGATATATATATATATATATATATATATATATATATATATATATATATATATATATATATATATATATATATATATATATATATAAAAATATATATATATATATATATATATATATATATATAAATATAATATACAGGGTCCTGCAGCTCACCTCCTCTTATGTAGCTCATTTATTACTTAATGTAAAATTTTCATATTTTGCAGACGTTACCTTTAACCCACGGTGCATTCTAGGAAAATAATTTTGGTTATACAGGGTGTCACAAAAAAGTGTGACGTCACGATGGTGCATTTTTTTTAAATGGAACACTGTGTATTTTTTGGTATATTTAGGGACCTCTTGTAGTCATCTATCTTTCTCTAAAATTTTGTCAACATCGGTTCAGTAATTTCAGAGAAAAAAAATTAAATATAAAAAAAAACTGTTTTGCACCATTGAATTAAAAAATGAATAAAACTACCAGTAGTGCTTGATTAATAGAATTAATCAAGGAACTTATTAAGTAACGTAATTCAGTCGCTTAAGTCATGTTTGGTTAATTCGAACTGTACAGGGTGTCCAAAATTTATGTCAAACTTTCAAATTTGAAAGCACTTTATTTTCTTATTTTAAATATGAGCCCCTGTATATTTTTAGGTTGTTAGATGCAGAATTAAAAAGAAACATTTTTCTAATTATAACCCTATCGAAATTCCTAACACATTAAAAGTTATTTGTTGAAAATCATTTTGGCATCTATTTTAATAGTAATACCATTGAATAAAAGTGAGGTGCTATGAAAAACATATATATATATGATATTATGGAGTATATATTTATAATACAATAATATATATATTATAATTATATATATAATATATATATTATATATATCTCTCATCATCATCATCATATTTCATTCGCATTAAAATTTAACATTTCCAATTATGGTGTAGCCTCTTTACGTATCCATATACCTGTTTCTAGCACCCAGCTCTATTGTTGGCTAACCCAATTTGTTCCTGATTCATGTCAATCCCATCTCAGGTTATTCTTTTAGGTCTTTTAACACCTCGTGGGTACCATTGTATTTTGGTGGTCCATCTATCATCTGTTTTCTTCCAGGTATCCTCCACTGCCATTTAAAAAGATTTATTCTGTGGATCACATCTATTACTGAGTTCTTTCGTATCAACCTATTCTTGCGTCTCTTTTCGTTATTCCCAGCATGTTGCGTTCCATTGATCGTTTGTGCTACCTGGAGTTTTCTTGCAATATTTGTTTTAAGTGTCCAGGTCTCACATGCATAGCTCATAACTGGTAGTATACACTGGTCAAATGCTTTCTTTTTAGTAGGAGTGGCATTCTAGATTTGAATATAACTGAATTTCTTCCGTATGCACTCCATGCTAACTTGATTCTTCGGTTGATTTCTGGTAGTAGGGATCCTGATCTATGTATTAGGTGGCCCAGGTATATGTATTCTTCTACTATTTCCAGATTAGTGTTATTTATTATAATGTCTTGCTCGTCTGCCAGTTCGTTGTACATTATTTTAGTTTTTGCTAGATTCATTTTGAGACCTACTTCGTTATCGTTACTAGCCGCATTCAGTTCATTTGTTGTTGTAGTTCTGCAGGGGTATTGGCAATTAGAACTACGAGAACTACGAGTCTGTGAATCTTAGATGGCTAAGGTATTCTCCATCTATTTGCAGGCCCTTGGTGGTCCAGTTCAGTTTGCGGAAGATTTCCTCTAGTGCTGCTGTGAACAGCTTTGGAGATATTGCGTCTCCTTGTCGTACTCCTTTGCTAGTGGGAAATTCAGGAGTTAGCTCCTTGTATATTACAACTCTGGCTTTAGCTTCTTGATATATATTAGCAAGAGTTTCTATATAAGGTTTGTCGATCCCCTGATTTGTTAAGGCTTCTATTATTGCTTTGGGATAAATCGAGTCGAAGGCTTTCTCGAAATCTATGAACGCTTGAGCTAGTGGTAGTTCATATTCTTTGGTTCGGCTGATGATTTCCCTTAGCGTGTGTATATGGTCAATGGTGCTGAAGCCACTTCTAAATCCAGGCTGTTCTCGTGGTTGTGCAGCATCTAATATGTTATGTATTCTATTGTTTAGGATCTTTGTGAATATCTTGTATATTACTGGTAGTAGACTTATTGGTCTGTAATTTCTGATGTCCTCTTTGCTGCCTTTTTGTGGATTAGTATTATGTTAGCGCAATTCCAGATTTGTGGTATGTGTCTTGTTTGTAGGCAACTGGTGTAAATTTTTGCTAGTATTTTCCAAGTCTTTTTACCAGAATATTTGATCCAATAATGAGGGCTTTCTTGGCGTTCTTGTAGCTTTTCCAATTTTCAATTGCAGTTTGTACAAGTTTTTCGTTATAGTTTTTAATGTCTGCTGCAATTTTCTTTCTTATTGTTTTACATAGTTCGGTGTATTCTACTCTATGTATGTTACCATGTATTTTCATTTGTCGTCTTTTTTTTAGGAGTGTTTTAGTCTCATTTGAAAGTTTCGTATGTCGGTTTTGTTCTCTTCGACCTCCTACCTCTTTGGCGCAGCTTATTACCGTTTCTATTAGCTGTTATGAGTGTAATTCTTGATCGTGAAGCTTGTTGTTTAATAGATTTTCGTACTGACTGGAGTTTTCTTTTAGATTATCCGTATCTATTCCTACGGTTGTTGGTTGTTTAACTAATTTTAGCCTTTCTAATCGTGTGTCCAACACTACTTTCGCTCTGATTAATCTATGGTAACTACCAGTTTGAAACTTGTTAAGAACGCTTACATCCTTTATAGTGTTCCGCCTGTTAGTCAGGATGAAATCTATTTCATTTTTCGTTTCTCCATTAGGTGCTTGCCATGTCCATTTCCTATTTTCGTTCTTTTTAAAGAATGTATTAGCAATAAATAGGTTCTGGTGATGCGCGTATTGTACAAGTCTTTCTCCTCTATCATTCCGTTCCCCAATTCCAAAGTTCCCTAGCAGTTGTTCTTGCCGTTGTTGTTTCCCTATCCTAGCATTGAAGTCTCCTATTAAGTATTTAAAGTGGCAATTGCTGTTATATAGAGCTTGACTTATTTCGTTATAGAATTCTTCGATTTCTTCGTCCGAGTGATCGTTGGAGCGTAAACTTGAACAATTTGTACGCAGTATCTTTTCGATATACGAAGTGTTAGGCTTGCCACTCGATCCATGATGCCCGTTAAGTCTACGACCCTGTTTTTCCATTCTTTTTTGATTAAGAATCCTACGCCACTTGTTCTTCCTGTCGGTGTTCCTTTATAGTATAAGGTGTTGCCTGATTCAAGCTCTAATAGTTCTTCTTCTTTCCGCCTCACTTCACTGAGACCTATGATGTCCCACTTGATATTTTTTGCCTCTTCCTCCATCTCCGTTAATTTACACTGGTTTGATAGTGTTCGGCAATTGTATGTTGCTATAAATAGCGATGTTGCTTTGTGTGGGTCCGCGGATTCTTAGCACCCTCTGCCCTCCTGGCTGGTTCCCGGAGCCTACCCGCTCTGGGGCCATTATATATATATATATATATATATATATATATATATATATATATATATATATATATATATATATATATATATATATATATATATATATATATAATATATATATATATATATATATATATATATATATATATATATATATATATATATATATATATATATTAGAGATTCTTTTTCTTGGGTTTTAGATCCTTCAAATTACAATGGAAAAAAAGAAAAGTGTTTTTTTTTCCAGAAAAATGTATTTTTTTTTAATTGTTTTGACGTTTCGGCCGGATATTCCCTAGCCTTTTTCAAATAGTTGTAGTAGTAGTCTGCAACAATTTTTTTTCATAATTACTCTTTAAGTTTACATTAAATCACTAAGCTTACCTTATAATTAACATTTACATTTTACGTACAGGTGTATACATCAATAAAAAACAATTTCATTTTGAACACATATAAATAAACTAACGAAAACAGATACACGCACAAGCCAAGGAACACGTCACATTTTTAAAATTTGGTTTTGTATACTGATTTTACTTTGGCAGGAATGCATTATCGTTTGTTGTTGGTAAAAACTGATGTTAAGTTATTTTTATAGAGAGGGGTGTTAATTTCTTTTTTTATTTTAAATTTGGAAAAAAACACTTTTCTTTTTTTCCATTGTAATTTGAAGGACTGCAAAACGCAAGAAAAAGAATCTCCGAAAAATATTATTAAATCACAGTCCAAGAAATTAACCTTATAAATATATAATATATATATATATATATATATATATATATATATATATATATATATATATATATTATATTTTATAAAATAAATATATATATATATATATATATATATATATATATATATATATATATATATATATATATATATATATATATATATATATATATATATATATATATAAAATATATATATATATATAATATATGTATATGCTCATATAAAGTTTTTTTTAAATAAATACAGGCTATAATTATTATTATTTTAAGCTACTTAGCCTTTTCTTCAAAAGTTATTCATTTTTAATTTAAACGTTTTAATCAAGAAGGGTGAATTTCACGCGAAAAACACAAAACGTAATTTTTATGTAAAAGTAACCAGGCTTTCAACCAAAATACCCCTTAGGAAAAATTTTATGGCCTACCATTTTTTCCTTAAAAAATATAAAATTCAAATCTCGTACGAACGCCACTCACAGCAATTGAAAAAAAAGTTGTACGTCAAGAAATACCTATAAATGCACATTACCTGCACACCAAATTTCCTAAAGATACTCAAAATGGTATTCCAGATCTTTCAGAAAAACATGTTTTTCCTTTGAAAATTTTATCACCCTGTAGATTAAAAGTTAAGACGTTTAGAATATGTTTATTTTTTTCTCTTATAATGAGTTCAGAAATCACCCCTTGAAATATTCGAAATAGTAGTAAATTTGCCTCCCAATTAGGAATCTGTGGTCGGGATTTCACCATCACGTCAACATTTTGTTCTAACCTCGAAAAACTGCCGTAAAATAGTAAAAACTAATGAATATTAACTAGGAATAACTGGATTTTTGTATATCCAACTCAACATTTTTATGTAAAAGGACTTGTTGAATCCAGACCCATGACGAGAATAAAGGTAGCACGTCTGGTTGTTTTCTTACCTCAAAAAACGAACTAAAAATCACTATTTTCAAATCTTTGCAAATGTTGTCCATATTTTATATAGATGTTTTTTTCGGTCGTTGATTACAAATCTAAAGTCAGATTTTTTAATATTTAACATGGCGGACCCAAAATGCGAAGTTGCTTTTCAACATGGTGAATATGTTTTTCTAAAATCAACAGATTTAAGCCAAATTTTGTATAAGATGGTTTTTAAGGTTGCTAATTCCGAATCTGAAGTCAAATTTGAAACATTTATAATGGCATATTCTAGTTTATTTTCATTAATTTTTAACTATTTTTCAGCAGTTTTTGAGGTTGAAGACAAATGGTGACGTGATGGCAGAATTCTGACTCCGGATTCGTAATCAGGAGGCAAAACTACTAAAGAAAATATGTTGTTTCTTATAAAAAGTGCTGAACTTTTCTTTGGTGCGATCGTGTAATCCGTTTTAACATTTTTGGAATTACATCTTTTGTCTCCCTCCCCCCGCCTTTAAAATAAGGATGAAATTTTTTTTTGAAGTTTTAAATATAGGAGTTGGTAATTAGGCTTATGTTTTCCCAATCGGAGACGAAAGCTAAGAACGAATTTTGGGCATACCCCCCCCTCAGTGGGTAGAATGGGGGTAAAGGTTTGTTATTTTTGGACTTAGAAGCATAAAAAGTCATATGAAGGCTATAGATTATGATTAAAAACAATATGTTTTACCATTTCTAATAATAATTTCTAAAGTGTTAAATATGGAAGATTTGGTTCTGATTACCCAGAAAAATGGCTTACGTCACCAAAGAAAGGATTTCTGAAAACTCTTCCCCGAAAGAGGTAAAATGGGGACAAAAGATTGCATAAATTTTTGTCATATCTAGTCTTAAAAGTATAAAAATTGATATGTAGGCTCTTAATGATAAAAAATGATTTGTTTAAAAATTTCTGAAATTGCATCCTTTGGGGAAGGGGGGAGGTTAAAATGGGGATGAAAGTTTGTATATAAAAATCGTCATTTATGAAGTTGTAAATATAAAACGTGGTAATTAGGCTTCTGATTGCTCAGAAAAATAGTATTTTTGGATCTTCATTTCTTGAGCGGTTAAAAGAGCAGATAAATGTTAAATGAAAAATAGGTAATAACTTGTAATAACAAATGAAATATGATAAAATAAAAATGCTTGATAGCACAACGCGCGCTTCGCCGCATATTATGTGACAAAAGACGAAGCACGGGGAACATGATGAGACGCAATGGAGTGAGGCCAGATAGATCAGAGCAGACGTCGTTGTCGCACATATCGCATGTATCGGGTCCCGTTCCCGCGGGAAAATTCCGCGAGTACGGGAAAATAACAAAACAGCTAAAATAGCGTAGGCAAAGCCGCGGGCGAAATGCTTGCCATTTACTGTAAATAAATTGAGAATAAGAATTTAAGTATTTGATATTTTGTAAACAAACTATAAAACGTGCTTTCTGTAGTGACTCCTTAAAGTGGTTCGATAATTTCAGATATCTGCTTGAATGTAAAAGTTGGTCAAGATGTCATTTTGCATAATTAAGACATTTTTGCAGTGTAATAAATTTATTGTTTTAATTGCTTAACACGATGATGTAACTAAATAAAATGAAATACTCTTATGGTATTTAAAGTATATCTGAACGACATAAATACGTACCGTTTAGTAGGTGGTTATTTTTTGTGTTTGTTTAAACTTTGTAATGAATAATTGTATTAGGAATTAATATATATTACTTCTGTATTCAAAAAATATAACAATATAAAATTAAATATTTTAAACAGCACTGATATTTTACAAATTTTTGACTAATAATTGTAAGTAAAGTAATGTATTTGTAAAAAGTATAATTTTTAATAAATTTTAGTTTCTAAAACGATTCTATTTTGAGCAGGTGTAAACTTTTTATGCTTTTGACAGATGTGAGCTCTAACAGATATCTTTAATAAATGGTATCTTACACTAGCGGTGTATTCAGATATAAGTCCTGAGGGTGCAGGTGATGCAATGAATGACACATAAAAAAAACAGTCTTTTTGTAAAAGTCCTTTATATATAATATATGCATAAAAATATATGCGTTGAAACTTACATCTTTTAAAGTACATGTTTATTGTTCTACGTTTTGTTACAATTTTATCTAATACTATTTTTATTAGATATGGAGATAACTATTTTAATAAATAATGCTATGCACTGAGTCTCCTTAATTACTACTAAAAAGTATAGTAAATAGTTCTTTAAACGTTTAAAGAAGAAAACGATGTCTCGCAAATACAAGTTAATACTGGTAAGGTAGGCATGATAGTATTAGTTATATATTTTTAACGCATTTATAATGATTTTAGTTTCCCTTATTTATATACTTTTTTTACTATATTGCAATTTTCTATTTTATTTTTGGAGATTTTTGCATTGAAACTGTTCAAGTTGATGACCTGTTTATTAGTATATAATACAACATATATTTTTTTTTAACGCGTCAAATAAAGTCTTTTGCTGGATTCGTATTAATCAATCGTAAAGACTTCTTTCTTTTATTGTTCTTTTTTATTTATTTGCCTTATAATTTATAGCTTAAAATCTGCCATAAGTAATGGTTTTATGGGCACTTAAAAAAATAATTCTTTAAAGATTCGTAGAACTGCTTTTTGTTTGATATTAAAAGTTTATTAACAAAAGTATTTGTGCAATAAAATAGCTTGTGTTAATAGCTTTTGTTGCTTTAACATTTTTGCCTTTTATGACAATCATTTAAATTGAATGGGTTAGTTTCTAACGAACACTAAATTTGCGGTTTCTTTAAAACATGACATAAATTTTCGGATCAAAAATCTAAAGTTATTTCCATTTTACATATTTCAAATTTTACTTTACCAGAATTTGATCTTTAACAATCTTTAAGATAACAGATGAAAAATAAAAGAATAAAACTCCATTATGAAAACTAGGTTTGCTTAAAAATTATTCTAATATGTATTAAAAAGTAGTCTTTAAATATTTATGTATTTTTTTCTAATTCTAATTTAAAGGGCTTTAAATTACATAAATAGGAACAATACATCATTAAAAAAAAAAAAAAAAATCTTGTAGTACCTACTATGTAGATTGAATCGATATAAAGGTAAAATATTACTTTACTTTTTAAAAACCGTAAACTGTCTGAGTTTATCCTACAATACAAAATAAAACACCATTGTTATACTTTATTTTCTTGTTTAAATATTGTACCTATGGCAAAAAATATGCATTACATTTTAACACCTATTGTAGCTAGTGTGTTTATAAAAATTAAAAAAAAAACTATTATTTGAATTATAAAATATATAGTGGGGTCGTTTTATAGTTTTGACTTATCTGTTCTGGCCTAATAAGAACAAAATTCGGGAAGTTTATAGATTAAAATATTTTAAAAAGTTTGGTTCTAAAGAACACAGGCGGGGGGTCAGGGGAGGGTCCCTCGACCCCTTTGGGTTTTAAAAAAATTACTTAAAATAAAACAATCTCATCTAAATCCTTAAATTTTACAATATCGCCTGGGATTTTATATGCGTATGATTATAATTAAGATTGGTGTTTTTAGTTCAATTAATTTAAGACTAGTAAATTGACTTAAACTTTTTGACCCCCCTACATTTGTTTCTAGCGGCGGCCCTGTCTGACCACTCTGGATAATAGGTCCTGTCGGGATGACCTTATCCAGACGTAAATGGGGGATAGTTATTGGTATAAAGTCAGTGTATCGTATTGTCTAAAATGTGGCTTAAAATGCAATATCTGGATTTTTCGGCATTTGGGCATCATTGACAGAACTAAGGAAAATCTACGGTACTTAGTACTCAGCCTTCATTTAAGCCTTCGTAGTCTGCCACAAAGAAAAAAAATAGGTTTATAAAATTATGTCGTTTAAGTTACATTACTTTTACGTTAGTTCAACATATATGATTTAATTTTTATTCATGATAAAATCCAAATTTAACCAAATTTGACACAAAAATTTTGGGTAAATTTTATCAAATATTCATTAGTTTGAACAAGGTTTTCGTTTTACCAGATTGTATAAGTAAAACTGTATATTAAGGAGGTTTTATAAAAAGTTAATTATAAACAAAAAATCTTTTTAAAATCCCCATAAACAAGGTAAATTAAATTTGAATTAATTCTGAAAGATTATAGGGGTCATAGGCGTATGCTAATGAAGTTTTCTAAATAGTCAAATGTGAAAAAAATACAGGGTCTTCATTAGAACATGCTGTGTGAAGTAGTGGTCATGAGTTAACATGTTTTTCTTAAGAGTAAAATATAAAGAACAGACATACCCAAAGAACATGACAATGAAATTAAACCAAATTTTGAACAATACTTGGTTTGATTAAGGTATTGATTTAGACGGATTGTTCAAGTTATAAGAGTACGTTAACAGAATATTTTAAAAAGTAAAATACAAAAAAAAACATATTAAGAGAACATAATACAAATTTAATTTTTGATAATGCAACTCTTAAACATGTAATTTTGGACAAATGACATTTGGACATATGTCATTTTTGTAACACATTATTTTGAACAGATTTTATACTGGAACAAGGTGGCTTCTGACGAATGCCATTTAAAAAAAAAACATTCAAAAGATGTTAAATGGACAACCTAATTTTTAAGAGAAGCATTTTTAAAAGTTTTGTTTTTTACACATGCACTTTTCCACAGATATTAGTTTTTATTAATGCCATTTTGCCAGATTTGACTAATGTCACTTTTAAAAGGTGATGGGTTTGTTTAAACACTCAGATAAAAAAAAACTTAAATGGTGAGTGCCAAGTTTGCCGAAACACATCTTTAAGGTCAAATATTTTTAAAAAATGATAAAAACATAAACCGAAAAAAAAAAGATTTGAAAATGCAAAATATAATATACATATTTAAACACATCAATTTAACATTCATAGAGATTTTATTTGAAGTCGTTCTTAACATGCATTGTTTATTAATTTTATCTCTCAATATATATATTAAATAATTTGGCTTACTAATAAATATATAATAAATTACAAATTTAGAATAATTAAACCGATATATTTTTTGTAATTAAGAATTGTGTCGTCACCGGAAGCTGTTTTAAAGAATATGATAAGTCATATACTTGAATGAGTTGATGACCCCATCTGCTATAAATTGTTTATTGTCAATGACATAAATAATTAACATATAAGATATGTATATGAAGAAAAATAATGCTTTACGGTATCTATGTAAAAACTTGATAACTAATAATTATGCGAGCAAAATTAAGAAGAATTTATTTTGTATTACATCTTATTAAGTCATTTAATTTTAAGCAAAAGGTAATTCTACAGGGTGGGGCACCCCAACCGCTACGGAGTTTATACGAAAGCCCGTGAAAATGTTTAAAAAATTCTTTTGCAGAATGTATGCAGGACCATCATTTAAAAATATTTGCATTTATACAGGCTGATTAGAAAAAAAGTAACATATCAAAGTTATGCTTTTTTAAATGGGACACTCTATATTTCTTATCGATGCTGAATTCTTGAGCAAAAATAAAGCCATGTTTCAATAAATGTCCCTATACTTAGTCCCCCCTTTTAAAATATTTGCAAATTTCTGATTTTGTAGAACTTTAAGTATTTTTTTTTCATCGTAAATATTTAAACTAGAATTAAATTACTATAGCCAATATTTAGTAAACATACTATTACTACGATATGGTTTAACATTTTTATTCAAATATTATACAGGGTGGTCAAAAAATAATTTCTAATATTATGAAAGTTCTTTTGCGAATAAGTCTCTTATTTTAAATAGAACACCCCGTATTTGACTATTTAATATTATGCAGAATTTTATTACCAATTCATCGATATAGGATTTGCCTATACCTAAAACCGTTACTTTTTTAATTATTTCGAATTTTGTGTAGTGCGTGCATTTAACACGTAATTACATAGTAATAACAATCGTAACGTCTCTGTGTCAAAGCCACCTTAGTTTAAAAATATTTTATTATGGTAATACTATATGTGTTAAATACACGCACTACACAAAATTCGAATAAATTAAAGAAGTAACGGTTTTAGGTATAGGCAAACCCTTTATTAATAAATTGGTAATAAAATTTTGCATAATACTAAATAGTCAAATACGGGGTGTTCCATTTAAAATAAGAGAGTTCTTTGCAAAAGAACGTTTATAATATTAAAAATTATTTTTTGACCACCCTGTATAATATTTTAATAAAAATGTTAAACCATTTCGTAGTAATAGCATGTTTACTAAATATTGGCTATGTTAATTTAATTCTAGTTTAAATATTTACAATGAAAAAAATTTACTGAAGTTCCACAAAATCAGAAATTTGCAAATATTTCAAAAGGGTGGGGATTAGGTATAGGGAAATTTATTGAAACATGGCTTTATTTTTGCTCAAGAATTCAAAATCGATTAAAAATATAGGGTGTCCCATTTAAAAAATGATATGGTACTTTTTTTTAATCACCCTGAATAAATGCAAATATTTTTAAATAAAGGTCCTCTACCGTCTGCATACATCCTGCAATTTTTTTTTTAATTCTCACGGGGTTTCGTATAAACTCTGTGGCGGTTGGGGTGCCCCACCCTGTATATTGTATTAATAAATTTTATTCTCGAAATTATTTTTTTTGCAAGAAAATTAAAAAAAAATATTTATTTTAATATGTAATTATTAAAGCATAACAAGTAAGGTAGTTAGTAATAAGAATTATGTCGCTAAGTACTAGGCAATAGCTTTGTGTCAGCGGAAAATATTCTCTTTCTTGGGATATATGTTGCCAGAAGGCTGGACTGGGGATGCCATATAGACAATTTGGCGACAGGCATGGCAAAACATTGTTATGCTTTAAGAGTTGTCTTAGAAAATATCAGTGAGGAGGCAGCATGGTCTGCTTACTTTGCCTAGAATTCTAGAATAAGTTATGGATAATCTTTTGGAAAAACTTATCTCATGTAAATAGAATTTTAATCCTACAAAAAAGATACCTTAGAACTATGTGTAAAATGAAAAAAAGAAGAGTTGTAAAAATATGTTTATTCAAAGAAGAATTTTCTCTTTTAAATATATCACCGTTCACTAGGTCTGATATGATATCTTTTTAAGTAAACCTATTTTTTTTCTTTTCCATTCGACGAATATTTGAGAATGACATAGTCACTCTTCTAACTTCCTTAAAGTCAATATTGGCTTACATTACTTCATTAAATAATCCGAAATATACAAAATTTAAACAACAGGTATCTAAATCCGCACGTAGTTTTTTTCCAACGCTAGTACCCTCCTCAATTGTAATATATAAAGTATACTTTCTAAAACCATTTTTTACACTCTAGAGGCCGCAGATATATGGTAAAAAATGCTTTTAACAAAATCTCTGTGAACTCTTTTTTAACCTAACTTATTTACCCGTTACCCATACTGTATTAAAATTATCTTTTAGAAATTTTAGTTTTATCTTTTACAAAAAAACAAATGAAACCTTAATTCATTTCTTTAATAATAAAAAAAAATAACAATTCAAATGGTTAATTCGATAAAAAACCTAAAATAGCATAAAAGAAATACCAAAATAATATTAAATAATAATAATACATAATATAAAAGCAGTATTAAAATTATCAAAACATGTATCTATATAAAAAAGAACATTCTAAAAACACCTATATAAATATTTTTATTATACTACTTAAAGCAAAATAATAGACTAAGCCTTGAACTATTCTAATTATAGAATAAATAAATCTATTTTAACTTAACTAACTTGCAAAAATACACAAATTACTTTACAAAACAATTTACTATATTTACTGCTGCACACGCAGATACAAGTCTAATGACCTGATATTCCATATTTTTAGCATCTCTATAAATAGCAGGATATTTTGTAAGTTCAAGAACTCCATCGGTAATAATGTGTGATATAACAGAAATAAATCATATACAGCTGCATTCTAAATGTATCTTCTAAAAGATATGTTAGAATAATTAAAATGACTTGGAATATATTTGTTTTATTAATCTTTTTTAGGTCTGCTAAAGACAATCATGGTTTTCACCTTAGACGCACAATGCTAAATTTTTGGTAATCGGTTTGGACGCTCGCTAACTGGGGCGAGCTCCATGAAAATAAAATACATTTAATCGTGGCTATATAAACGAACACCGGTTCCAAAGATATAATAATGGTAACAAGAACTAACTAATTCTGCGGAAAATAGCTTAATCTTTTTATAATATTGATAATTTAAACATTTTTTGCTGTTTAATAATACAATTTTAATTATGTAAAGTTTTACTTTGGATGTATAAGTTTGTCTGTTTAAAATGAAACATGATGTCTCCAAATTTGACAAAAAAAATGTTACAAAAAAAATAAACACTTTGCTTTAGGCCAGTTCAGTGGGTGGAAGTAAGCTCACCTGAAAACGTCAGTAAAAATAGAGATTTTAATGTCCTATTATTACCACTACAAAAAAAAAACACAACCCAGAAACAACAACACGATATGCAAGACATCAAATAAAAATTAAAGGTATTTAACTATGGTAAACTAGTTATTATTGTATTGTTAAATTGTAAAAAAGAATCAGTTGGGATCTTTTGATTCCTGAATAATAAATGAATATTATTTTTTGTATAATTCTGGTATTTCTTGTTAAGTGTGAATAAAAAAACAATATAATAAAAAAATTAAATCATATTTAATATCGTGTATCTCATCAACTACAAATGTATTTTTAAATTAAATTTTAATGCTTTAAAGTAAAAATTTACATAAATAAATTTTAGTATTAAGCAGCAAAAAAATATATATTATCTTTGTTACAAATAAATAATTCCTAATTACTGTTTCCCTTGTTAAAGATTTGGCAACAGTGTTCGTTTATATAGCAGCGTGTGAACGTAGTTTCTCCGGATGGACACTCGCTTCAGTAAGCAAGCGTCAAAACCTATTATCAAAAATTTAGCATTGTTTTGTGGGTCTATAGTGAAACTACAATTGTCTTTGGTGCTGTCAATATACAAACATTTTTGGTTGTTACTTTTTACTTTTTCCATATTTTTCCAACTAAAAATATATTGCTGTTTATGGTATATATGAGCTAATTTGTATTGTATTTTTTTTGTTTGTTTTTTTTATCACTTAAAGGTTCCAAGATCATAAAAAATTAACTTTTAAACAAAAAGATGTCTGTGCATGTATGTATTAGTAAAAGATAATAAGATAATTTGAGTTTCTAATTGAACGATATTGATGCTAAAATAGCTGGGCATGCTATTTAAAACCGTATTTTAAGAGACTTTTGTGAAGTAGCAAAATTTAAAAAATTATATTATTAAATAAAACGCAAAGAACAAATTTAACCAATAAAAAACACTGAATACAAGACGTACTTTATTTTGACCTATTATATCATATAAAATATAATAATGTACCTTTAAAAGAAATTTTTTTTTTTTAATGTACTGAACAAATTAAAGTGACAAAATTTAAAAAATTAAGTAAATGAAATATTGGAATTAATGTTTTTAATCCTTTAGTGTGGAAGGCTTAGACAGGGCGCCCACTAAATCGCCCAACCACCACGGCTGGTAAGTATGCTGCCACTGCCTATTGGTTTATCAAGGTCCGAAAAAAATTTTTTTTAGTTTGAAAGATTGACAATTTATACTTTTGCAAATGTTTTTTTTTAATACAAAATTAGTTAAATTAGGAACATAGCAAGTCTGGCATAAGAAAAACAAATCTTATATTTAGCAGGTATTTAGACCAGCTGTTCTAAAAGATTTAATGTTCTTCTCGAAGAAACCCCCTTTTTTTTAAAAAATTTTGATATTTCAAAATTTACTTTTACATAAAGGGTTTTTGAACTTTATTAATAATAAAATACCTAACAGGTCCTGAATATTCTACTACATAAGTACTTGCCTAAAGAAATAGTGCAGTTTTCTGAGCAATAGGAAAAAGTGCAAAACTATATACATATAGCCAATTAAATATGTATGGTTCATATTTTAACAGACAAGCTTTATTTTGTGTAATGTTCTCATACCATAACAATTAAAAAATAACTTTTTTTCCCAATATTTTTTTTCGTACTAATTCCACAATTTCCTCATATGATCTCTAATAAAGCTGCAAAATCTATTTAAATTTACACACATTTTGTCTAGGAACATAAAATACCAGACAAGTATTTTTATACTATTAAAAAAAAAATTTAAATTTAAATTATCCCCAGTTTTGGAAGATGCAAAAGCTATTTTTAACCTTAAAGGAACCCAAAACGAAAAAGGAAAAAACTTTTCCCCCGGGAAATTTTCATATTTTTTCCCCGGGTTTTTTAAGGGAACTTTTTTTTTCCCTTTTTTTAAATTTTTTTTTTTTTTAAAAAAAAAAAAAAAAAAAAAAAAAAAATTTAAATTAAATTAAAAAAAAAAAAATTTTTAAATAAAAAAAATTTTTAAAAAAAAAAAATTTAAATTTTTTTTTTTAAAATTTTTTTTAAAAAAATTTAACCAAAAAAATTTTAAAAAAATTTTTTTGGGGTTTTTAAAAAAAAAAATTTTTTTCCCCTTTTTTTTTTTTAAAATTTTTTCCCAAAAATTTTTTTTTAAAATTTTTTATTTAATTAAAAAAATTTTTTTAAAAAAATTTTTTTAAAAAAATTTTTAAAAATTTTTTTTTTAAAAAAAAAAAAAGAAAATTTTAAGGGAAAAAATTTTTTTTTTTAAATTTTAAAAAATTTTTAAAAATTTAAAAAAAAAAAAAAAAACCCCAAAAAAAAACAAAAAATTTTTTTTAAAAAAACCCCAAAAATTTTTTAAAAACCTTAAACCTTTTTTTTTTTAAAATTTTTAAAAATTTTAAAATTTTTTTTTTAATTTTTTTTTAAAAAAAAAAAAAAAAAAAAAAAAAAAAATTTTTTTTTTTTTTTTTTAAAAAATTTTTTTTTTTTTTTTTTTGAAAAAATTTTTTTTTTTTTTTTTTTTTTTTTTTTTTTTAAAAAAAAAAAAAATTTTTTTTTTTTTAAAAAATTTTTTTTTTTTTTTTTAAAAAAAAAATTTTTTAAAAAAATTTGTTTTAAAAATTTTTTTTTTTTTAAAAAAAAAAAATTTTTTTTTTTTAAAAAAATTTTTTTTTTTTTTAAAAAAAAAAAAATTAAAAACCAACTTTTTTTTTTTTTTAAAAAAAAATATAAAATTTTTAAAAATTTTTTTTTTTTTTTTTGGTTTTTTAAAAAAAAATTTTCCAAAAAAAAAAAATTTTTTTTTTAAAAAAAAAATTTTTTTAAAGTTTTTTTTAAAAAATTTTTAAAAAATTAATTTTTTTTTTTTTAGGAAGGGGGTTTTTTTTTTTGGGGGAAAAAAAACCCAAATTTAAAAAAAAAAAAAAAAGGGGTTTGAAATTTAAAAAAAAATTTTTTGGAACCTTTTTTTGGTTTTGGGTTTAAAATTTTTTTTGGTTTTTAAATTTCAAATTTATATATTTAATTTTACACATTTTTTAAATTTTTTTATTTTTCCTCACCTGTGTACTTTTATTTCCTTTTCCCAATGCATATTCTGTTGTTTTTTTATCCAAATAAAACGGGGGTAATGTGTTTCGGACCCAAAAAATATAATAATGTCATAACTATCTTGGGGAAAAAAACGGCAGGATAAAAAAAAAAAATATTTGTCAAAAAAAAAATTTTTTAATTAATTTAGAAAAATATTTTAAAATTCCATTAAGTTTCTAAAGGCACATTTAAATTTCCTTTAATTCCTATCTATAAAAAAATATCAATAAAAAAGAAATTCTTTGATTATGGGTCTGCTAAATTTTCGAAACCTGGCAGACCCACAGTTTTTTTTTCAGTATTTTTAAAATCGTTAGAGCACCTAATTTATCAGTTGCGCACCTAAATAGCACCTAAAAGCCCCTAATTTTGATCTAAATTTCGTTTCATTTTTTGAGTTGGGCTAGCCAAAGTTATATACGTCTAAAATCTTACTACTTATCGTTGATTCCCATAAAATATATACAGTATATTTCTAACATATTTTTATTCTTTGACACCCGCTCTGCAAAAATACTTACCATAGTATGTGCAGAATGCACTATCACTGTTTACAAGTTTGTGTCACCTGTCGGTGTAGTAGCAGACAGTATATTTTAGGCCAGATCGGCCAGATAACCTGTGTTGCCAACTGTTCGGTAAATATCCAAAATTTGTTTATTTTTCTTAAAAAAAAACACATTTGCTAATAAATTTTATTTGTCTTCATACTGGTAAAATAATTTTTTTAAAAATTTAAATCTTTTTAAAAAAAAGTTTGTTCATTTTACCTTTATTTTTGCAATTAAAATACAAATTACCTGTTTTTGTTTAAACTTAAAATATAATTTACCAGTGAGCGCAGCAGTCTAAAAAATTGTAAAGTCCCATTTTTATGTTCAGTTTTTTTTTCTGGATTAGCATCTGAAATACTTAGTAGTGGTATTAACAAAAGGATAAAATATATTATTTTAATAAATATTTATTTATTTTTGTTACAAAATAAAACCTAAAATTTTAATTAGAGTGATAAGAAAATATGTTATATTGCATTTTACGCTCTATTAATTTTTAGTACCTAAAAATAATAAGATCACTCGGTGGCAATAGGCACTTAATAGACCAGGAAAATTACCTAAATATAAATTGATTTTGCAAGCCAACTTAGGGGTTTGATCTTACGGGATCATTGTCATGGGCTTGCCCCAAAGCTCTACTGGAAGCACCAGGAAAAATTCATTTCTTTAGGCATTTAATTTTGAGAGGGAGCTGGTCAATCAGCCATTGGGTGAAAAGTACTACCCCGGAATTGCATAATTTATCCAAAATCATCCAACTAAGTCGCAAATGGTCTCAAAGCTACTCTCCGGGGATTTTCGGGGCGCTGATTCGAAATCCCGAAAACCCTTTGACGACCGGATTCGGCCCTATGGTTGGTGATTTTGACAAAATCATCCCTCGTCGTCGAGGTCGTCAAGCTACTGCGGTTTTTCGGGGGCGCTGATTCGAAACTCCCGAGAAGTAGCTTTGACGACCGGATTCTGGCGACCTATGGTTAAGGGATGATTTTGACCAAAATCCACTCCCGTCGGTCGTAGGGTTGTTTTTACTGCGGATTTCGAATCAGCGCCGAAAACCCCGAAAAGTAGCTTTGACCCGGATTCTCGCGACCTTCGTTCAGGGGTAAATTTGGCCAAAATTCTTCCCCGCGGAGCCACCCCCGAGCATCGTAGGGGAGTTTTAAGGTCAGATTTGGAATTAGCGCGGTCCAAAACCCCAGGGTAGTAATTCTGGTCCGGATTCTCGCATCCTTTTATGCAGGGGTAATTTCGGCCAATTTTGGCCAAAATTCACCCTCGCGAAGCCACCACCGGGCATCGTAGGAGTGTTTCGAGGTCAAATTCGAAATTAGCGCCCTCGAAAACCCCCGAAGAGTAATTTTCACGTTATTTTACATTATTTTATCGACTAAGTATATTTTTAAAAGAATTATGCAATTTTGGGGATGCTCTTTATGCACCCGAGAGGCACTTTGGGTCGACCAGATCCCTCTCATATGTACAATGGATTCCTGGTGCTTTCCCGAGTAAGATGTCGAAAACCGCATCCCGATCCGAGTTGACTGGCAAAATCAATTTATTTTCGCCTAAATTGATGTAATTTTTCTGGTCTATAAAATTGCTTGACTTTTTAAACAGTAACCAAGCTCAGATATTAGTCCATGTCTTATTAACGTTGAACCTTTCGGGATATTTTAGCTGTGCTTTTTTAATGTTTGGCAACACTGAATGGACCAGTCTGGTTGCATTCTTCGATGCAAACTACTCGCAAAATTCACGTCGTGGGGCTAACTCCATAACTGATCGCTTTGGTTGTAAATACAATATGGGATTTTACAAAGTAAAATAACTTGCATTTTTACCAGACTTACTAAATATCTTAGTTAAAGTAATATTCCAATATTATTGGGGATGTAATAAGGCATCATGTCTAGCAATTAACCTTTGAAAAACTTTATTTGAAGAATTGGAATCATTTTAGTAGTAAAAAAACTATTAACATCAATTTATTAAGAAGGGTATGAGTTTTGAGAAAAATATTGAAACTATTTGTTTCTATCCAAATAAACTTTTATTTTTCAAACTTATTATAGTATTAAATCAATTATTGCTTTACAAAAATAATTTAATTTATTGCCGCTAAGGGTCCGTTTTCTTCTATGACTCGTAATATATGCCTACCTGGTCTCATGAGGTTTTGGACATCAGGTATGTTTAGTTTTCCTACTTTTTGAAAGATTCGCTGCCAAAGTTCTTGTTCATTTCGTGCTTCCCAGCCGTTATCGTAGACTTTCTGAGCCAATCGAGCCCAGAAAGTTTCAATTGGTCTGGCTTGGGGGACATTAGGAGGGTTATCAATCCTGAGCACATACGGAATATTTCTTGCTTCCAGCCAGTCAAGTGTAGCTCTGGCATAATGTGCTGATGCCAAATGTGGCCAAAACATATAATTTCCATCACCGTGATGTACGTTAATAAAATTAAGCAATTTAGTTAAACAATCTTTGATGTAGATCCTCCTCTTACATGACCAACAAAAGGCCTGGATACACCTCTTTCCTATATGGCACACCATACCTATACTTTATCTAAAAAACTTAGCTTTGGCTTTTATCTAACTTCATTTGGGGTCTCTTCTATATTGTCGGTGTAAAATCCAGAATTTCTTGGTAGTTCTGCATGGCTAAGGGTGAAATATTTTTCATCATTCATGACAATCGATCTGTTATTCGCGAAGTGAACTTGCCTTAAATTGCGAAACCCCTGGATATTCTTGCTAGCTGTTAAACCACTTCTAGCAATATACCGAGAAACAGTTGCGTTGGAAATTCGGAAGCGAGGACCAACCTTTCTGGTAGACTGCCAACGACATTTTTCACTCTTTGAACTAATATTTCCTGTTGGGCATTAGACAACTTCAGTGGTCGTCCACTTTTCGGAAGCTTCATACATGGGATTCCTTCTTCACATTCCCGAACTGTTCATATATGGTAAATTTCGAAATATTTTCGCCCTGAAAAATCCTTACTATTTCTTTTTTGGGCATTTGCCTAACTAGTTAATAAATACTTCTTCAAATATTTAGCTTGTATACCATTGCGAAATAAATTATAACAACTGTGACATATTTATCAAAATGGCGAAACCATAGCAACCGTTAATTCCAAGCATCACTTGATATTCGGCATACATATTTGTGCGAAACACCTGGAATGTTTTTCTTAAAACTTCTGAAACAGGGGTTATTTTTATTTAACGAAAAAAAAACATTTAAAAAAATGACTTATGTCTTAAAAATTTATAAAAACCCTATAAACAAATAAAATAGGAAAAAATGTTGTATCTGCTATTCTAGTAATTATTTGATATCTTAATAAAATAAAACGACATTGAGTATGATTATATCAATATCTTGAAGCTAGTGGTTCTTAAATGTAGCTTAAAAGTTAGAGATAAGGGTAACTCCTGCCAGCCAGTTCTAAAAATGGATGAGCTTAACTTCACTAATAGGTATTTTTGTAACACGTGCCTAAAATCATCATTATCATCTGGTATTTCGGACCATTGCCTAAAATCAAAATACATCCCCAAAAATATTTAAGAAAAACTATTAGTCCAGTAAATGAAGGGACAAAGCTGTAAATAAATCTGTACAGATTTCCCTTGTGGGGCAATTCTTAGGTCTTTGGGGATGCTTTTGAGCGAAAAAAAGTTTATTAACATTAACAGGTGGGAAAGGGCTAAAAATGCCCCCTCAAAGCCTGGGTTTCCTGCTAATATTTGCCAAAATGTGCGAATTGGAAAATTTTTGTTTAGACAAAAAATAAAGATCGCCTTGTAGTCTACAAAAATGGTTTTTATAATTTTTTTCGAAAAATCAATAGTTTTCGAGATAACGGGACCCAAATGTCTCCTCATTGCAGCTGCCGCTCTACCGCTAGAATGCCGCTATCTTCATGGATCCACTTACAAGCGGGCGAACGAATGGTTTCATTACTCGGGCAATAATGTACATTTTTAAATCATTCAAAGTTTATCAGAATGGGAAAACCCGTACCTATCATTGCATATGAGTTTGGGTCCATTCTGATTTTTCTATCTATATTAAAAAAAGGGGTCAAAATTTTTTTTTCACAATATTTTCGGAGTATTTTATTAATTTATTATTACTTAAAAAAATGGTTTGTTATTAACATTTTTTTTTATAATGAGACCTTAGCATGTGTTCAGTGATTCCAGAAAATTTCCTTCACCATCTTTCTTGCGTTTTAATAAAACATTGTTTTGCCCATCTGCATTTTTTCCACATGTGTGGAATGTTATAAATTTTTCGACGGCCGTTTTTGCGAAAAATATTGGTGTTGCAAAAAAATGATAAGGACCATTTTTGACGTGATCTTCATTTTTTGTAAAAAAAATCTCTAATTCGCATATTTTAACAGATATTCGCGGTAGACTTATTTTTGAGACTTTGGGGGGCCATTTTAGGCGGGTTCCCACGTCGGTCGGAATCGTGATAAACTTGAAAGCATTCGCGAATACCTAAGAATTGCGCCACAAATAAAAACTCTACAGATTTATTTACAGCTCTGGATACTTTCAGGTCTTCAGTTATCGGACTATATTATTTTTTAAAATTTAATAACAAAACCATCACAAAAAACATTTTTTTAAATAACTTAGGAATTAATTGACTTTATAAACTTTAAATGCCGTCGATCATTAATCGCCCTTTTAAATTATCTTATTAGTTAAATAGCTATTATTTGCCAACAACAAAATGTATTCTTCTTATTGATTAACTACTTTTAAGGAGACCGCCTTTAGTTTTTGGTAATGCCTCTTCGGTTTCTAACTAGTAGAAATGCATTGTATGCTAATCTTGTTCTATTTATAGCGACTTCTATGTTTGCAATGGCTTCTAGGAAAAGATGTCATGTTAGGTTAAAATATTATTATGAAATAAGCTTTAGCACCACAAAGGAAGTTATTGTTATTATTCCAAAGAAATAGTGTTAATAAATAATAATACTGTAATGAGATTGTTATATATGTATTATTTTATTATAATATTCAGACGTCTTGAAACAATATCATTAGGACTTTTATACCCAATTTCTATTTATGGATTATGTAATAAATAAACATTATAATAACTTTAATTATTATATTTTAACCAATAGATAAATGTAAATTATTTTAACTCCACTAGTATATTCGTGTCACCAACTGAAAACCATATCTATATATTATATCACTATAGATAAGCAATAATTTGTTAGTACGTATCGATGTTTTGCGCCCTCCGTCCACCATTAGAGCTTTATATCTCTAGGTATTATTAGCAAACGTAGAAAGAGTAAGAGTTAACTTCCTTCGTCCTCCGAGAAAATTTATATCTCGAACTATCTGAGGTCTTATATGTTTAGAAAACATGTGCTACAATATATTTGGGGCGTGGCATTTACTAGTCGTCTAAAGTCAATTGAGAGCTGTAGGGCTCTACAGCTGTTCAAAGTCTAGCCAAGAGACGTCAATTAGCGATGAGAATGGTAACCCAAGGATCAATTGATCATTGTGTCCTTAGTCTAGGAGTTGAAAAAACAAAAGTTGGTAGAAGGATTAAGGGGATAGTTCCCTACGTATCTTTAACAGTGCCAAGGCCAAAGAATAAATACATTTGCCAATGGATTGGTATGCTTTAGCTTTATAATATTAACTAACGTTTTTACTTTAATCATCATCGTGGTTAATTTCTGATTTTAGTCGATAACTCCCGAACGCTGGCCGACGAAAAAACCGTCTTTGCGCAGATTGATTTAAGACCTAAGGCTACGTATTCTTAACTCTACAGCTCATTTCTAAGTCGTGTGGTTTCTGAGATATCACAGATGACATGTGCACATATACCATATTATTGGCAAAACGTAGAGAACTTTCCTTGATCCTTCCAATACGCTTGGTTCCTTTGACTCAATGCCTCAATGGACGATTTACTCTCGGGTTACCGTTCTCATCGCTAGTTGATGTCTCTCGGTTCGAATTTAAACAGTTGTAGCGCTCTTAGGGCTTAAGATAGCAGCATGCTGTTCGATGGGTGTGCTACTGTTCTAAATAAAAAAAATAAACTGGTCTCCAATTCCTGATCATCAGGGTTTAATTTAAATATTAGTCGATAGTATTTAACACGCAACATTTTGTTTCTAGAACACGTTGTTTTTGGCGTATGATGGGAGACAGGTGGCATATGACAAGTAACAAGTGTCATAATTTCTACGCATGCGCAGAATCTTTAAATAGGTTTAGCCTACGTTTTCTACTTATTTAATTTTAAGTGACATCAAGTATCTTGAGATACAAAGCTCCACCGGTGGACGAAGTGTAGTGAGCTCTCACTCTTTCTGCCTTTTCTATTAATATGTATAACGTTAAAGATCTTAAGATATAAAGCTCCACCGATGGACAGAGTGCGCAAAACACATCATCGATATCATCGATACCTTCTTTTGTTATGCTGGTAAAACCTTAAGAAATCAGATAAATTACAAAAAAAGTACAGTTTAAAATAGACAAAAAACAATCCATGCATGTTTGGTTTTGGCAGTTTTGAAAGTCGTTTTAAAATACTCAGTATATGGTAAATGACCATTCATTTTAAAACAATCTTATGCTTTTTGGGTTAAAAAATTCTAAATATAAAACAATGTAAATAAAAACTGAACTTGGAACAAATGAAACATTTTATTTAAGCAAAAAAATATTGTTACATTCCAACTCCAAAATTCTAATTTTTAAACAGAAAGATATTTTTAAAAACTATGAGTATGAAATCTTTCAAGTTTTATTTATTTTGTAGTTATTTAATTTTTAGTTTAATTATTTTGCGTAAGTTTTAACCTAAATTTTGAATGAGAGCGGCGCGAGCAAATTTTCATGTCACGTGGCCTCGGAGCAGACCATCTGCTGCGAGACCACGTGATATGAAAACCTGGTTGATTTTTCCGCTCTTTTAATGCGGAAATTTTAATTAAATTTTTACAAAACTTATTGATTCCATACAGCTATTTTTTATAGATAATGCTAAAAAATATATTAAAGAAAATTATTATAAAAATAATCCAGTAATAAAGATTTTATGTTCTTTCTAGATCTTGGATGAAGCTATACTAGCTAACAAAAAAATAGTTTTATTTTTAAATAATAAATAGAAACAAAATAGTTTTACATAAGGTATTTATATTTATGTCATAATATTAAATTTTATGATATACTTATTTTGTTGAGGGTAAATTACATCTATTTATTTTCTTTAATACACAGCTTTTAATTATACAGAATAAGCAGAAATGCAAAAAATGTTAATAATGTTTTTTAAAATGTAGCACCTGTATTTGTTTGCACATTGCTACCCATGTCTGCCCTAGTATTTAGAAAAGTTTTAATATATGCATTTTTATTTATACACAAGTTGTGTCTTTAATATATTTATCATTATTTATTAAAGAGCTTTAATAACCCTCTGGTATTGTAGAGTTTAGAAAAAAATAAAATTTAAATAGTAGAAAGCAGAGTACTTTTAATTGGTCGCATTAAGTAACATTGTAGTTACCGCTTGCCTTAAGTTTGCAATATTTGCATAAAGGTCATAAACAGTGACGATAAAAGTCGTAATCAGAGACATATGTTTTATGTTATATAAGGGATGTTCCATGGATCTCCGCTGCCTTTCTTTATTGTGGAAATTAACGGCCACATCGTTAAGTAAGCATTATTATGTGTTAACTTATGTCTTAACTTTTTATGCGTACACGATAATTTAGCACTTGCTTTTATACAAAGATTTATATGTGCTGCTGAATTTTCATATAACTTATTCTTTAAACTTTCATTTATGCTTTTTATAGCGCTGTGCCAAGGGTTACAATAATTGTGGTAAAATTAACATAGGGGGAAACTGGATAAGTTTTGACTTTTTTTTTGATTAATTTTTTGACAGTTTATTAATCTATCTTAGGTGATCTAACTCATTCATCTATATACAGGTATATTCACCTAGGCTATGTTTTAGTTAAATTTTGTTTCCCCCATTTAACATCTTTCTTTAATTGTATATTATTCAATTAATACCACCTATTTAACAGTACTAATGCCTTTATTCCTTTGGATCTAGTAACCATATTTTAGATTTGTTAATTGTAGTTGTTTCGGTGTTTTTATAAGTTAAAAATTTAATTTGATTCATGGTATTAGCAAATAGTAATAATATTTTTAGCAAGGCAGGACAGCCGACGCAACATCAAAATGAACTAGCTCCAGCCCGAGTTGACCTCGCACCAACTTTAGTAAGTTGTGTTGCTAGCATTCGTCGTGATATGATTAACTTTGTAATAATATTTAAGGTAAATAAAGACAGAAAAGCAATATGCTACATAAATTTTGAATGTAAAACCAATGTAGAACCAAATACGTCTTGCCCCTTTTAAATTTTAAACCCCTTATCTTATTTATATTTCTATTGCCTTGTTTTATTGATCTTTTACTCCAAATTACTTTTTGCCTTGGGGGGCCCACTAACTTGTAATCGAACTTGTAATGTAATGCTCGCTACAAGCATTACATTACAGCAACTCGTTCAGTTTCATCACCACATCGTAGCGAATGCTCGCTTTTTGGATGCTGGGTTTCCCGAGTGACCCACCATTCATCTTCATAGTGTCGTCGATAATGTCAGACATGGAGATGGCGTTTGCATTTCTGTTAGTACGCTACTTTTTTTTAAAAAACCCAAAAAAAAAAACGCGTTTGGGTAACGAATTTGTACAGAAGCAGACAACGGAAACGGTGGACAGACTTTTTTAAAACATTCCCCAAAAATCAAAGAATTCACAGGTTTGTTTTTTTCTCCATATTTGTCAATAAAAACAGGGTTTTCCTCACGACCCCCTGCACCCTGATTTAAAAAATGCAAAACCTTGGGAAAAATAATTTTATTTAAATAACAAAATGGGGAAAAAACCAAAATTTTTCATACGCTCGCAACAAACAAATTTTCCCTTGATTGTCTAGCGCCGAACATTTCCCAAAGGAATTCGCGAAAAAACCGACAACCCGATGGAGCGGCCCGCGAGCGCAAGCGCGAGCAACTCGCCCAACGGCTCGGCATTCTGTATTCATTACGTGTAATGCTCGATTTTGTAACATGTTAAATTACAACTTTTTAAAAAAGGGCCCTTTTTTGGGTTTTTTTTAAAAAAATTGGGGGCCCCCCCCAAATTTTTTTTAAAAAAAAAAAATTTTTTTTTTGGGGTTTTTTTTTTTCCCTTTTTTTGGGGGTTTTTTTCCCCCTTTTTTTTTGCCCCCCCCCCAAAAAACCTTTAAAAAAAAAAATTTTTTCCCAAAAAAAAAATTTTTTAAAAAAAAATTTTTTGGGGAATTTTTTTTAAAAAAAAAAAAAAAAAAATAAAAAAAAAATTTTTTTTTTGGGGGCCTTTTTTAAAAAAAAATTTCAAAAAAAAAAAAAAATTTTTTTTTTTTTTTTTTAATTTTTTTTTTTTTTTCCTTTTTTTTTTTTTTTTTTTTTTTTTTTAAAAATTCGGGGGGAAAAAAAAAAAATTTTTTTGGGTTTTTTTTTTTTTTGGGGGGTTTTGGGGAATTTTTGGGCCAAAAAAAAAAAAAATTAAAAAAATTTTTTAAAAAAAAAACCCCGGGTTTTTTAAAAAAAAAAAAAAAAAACCAAAAAAACTAAAAAAAAATTTTTTTGGTTTCCCTTTTTGGGTTTTTGGGGGTTTTTTTTAAAAAAAATTTTAAAAAAAAATTTTTTTTGGGGAAAAAAAAAAAAGGGGGGTTTTTTCCCAAAAAAATTTAAAAAAATTTTTAAAAATTTTTTAAAAAAAAATTTTTTTCCCCCCCCCCCCTTTTTTGGGGTTTTTTTAAAAATTTTTTTTTTTTTTTTTTTGGGGGCCCCAAAAAAAAAAAATTTTTAAAAAAATTTTTTAAAAATTTGGGTTTTTTTAAAAAAAAAAATTTTTTTTTTGGGGGAAAATTTTTTTTAAAATTTAAAATTTTTTTTTTTTTTTAAAAAAAAAATTTTAAAAAAAGGTTTCAAAAATAAAAAATTTTTTTTTTTGGGGGTTTTTTTTTAAAAATTTTAAAAGGGGAAAAAAAAAGGGGGAAAAAAAAAAAAAATTTTTTAAAAAAAAATGAAAAAAAACCCAAAAAAACCTTTTAAAAAAAAAAAAAAAATTTAAAAACCAAATTTCCCGGAAAGGGAAATTTTTAAATTTTTTTTTTTAAAAAAAAAAAAAAAAAAATTTTTTTTTAAATTTTAAATTTTTTATTTGGAAAAAAAAAAAAATTTTTTTGGGGCCAAAATTTTTTTTAAAAAAAATTTTAAAAAAAATTTAAACCAAAAAATTTTTTTTAAAAAAAACCCTTTGGGTTTTTTGGGGGGGAAAAAAAATTTTTCCTTTTCCCCCCCAAAAAAAAAAAAAAAAGGGTTTTTAAAAACCCCCAAAAAAAAAAAATTTTTTTTTTTTAAACTGTCCTTTTTTTAAAAAAAAAAAAAACTAAAAAAAATTTTAAAAAAAAAAAAATTTTTTAAAAAAGAAAAAAAAAAAAATTTTAAAAAAAAATTTTTTTTTTTTTTTTTTTTAAAAAAAAAAAAATTTTTAAAAAAAAATTTTTTTTTTTAAAAGGGGGGGGGAAAAAAATTAATTTTTAAAATTTTTTTTTTTTTTTTCTTTGGGGGGTTTTTTTGGAAAAGAAGGAAAAACCCCCCCTTTTTTTTTTTAAAAAAAATTTTTTTTTTAAAAAAATTTTTTTTTAAAAAAAAAAAAAAAATTTTTTTAAAAAAAAAGGCCGGGGCCCCTTTTAAAAATTTTTTTTTTTTTTTTTAAAAAAATTTTTTTTTTTTTAAAAAATTTTTTAAAAAAAAAAATTTTTTTTTAAATTAAATTTAAAAAAAAAAGAAAAAAAAAAAAATTTTTTTTTTAAAAAAACCCGGTTTTGGGAAAAAAAAAATTTTTTTTTCCCCCCTTTTTCCCTTTTTTTAATTTCGGAAAAAGGGGGTTTCCCTTTTCAAAAAAGGGGGGTTTTTGGGGGGCCCCCTTTTTAAAAAAAAATTTTTTTTAAAAAAATTTAAAAAATTTAAAAAAATTTTTTTTAAAGGGGGTTTTTTTTTGGGGGGTTTTTTAAAGGGATTAAAGGAAAACCTTGGGGTTTTTTAATTTTTTTTTCCCAAAAATTTTTTTTTTAGGGTTTTTAAAACCCCTAAATTTTTTTTAAAAAAATTTTTTTTTTAAAAAAAAAAAAATTTTTTTT